>CM046328.1:14747889-15046855 GCA_025403435.1 Artocarpus heterophyllus
CAAATTTTAAAATGTTGTGTCATTTTCATTTTAAATTATGGTTTTATTATTTGGCATGTTTAACTATTTAAAGAATGATTATAATCATGCAATTTAAAAAAAATAACAAAAAATAATGTATGCATGGATTCTAGGGTAGGTTTCCAAATTATGTTTCTATCAAATAGTTTATCTTATATAATGATAATAAGAATGAATGTAACGACATTTGTGACGTCCGTAAGGGGGCGTTACATGTCGAAAGATTATACAACAGTTTACTAGTGATCAGAAATATTGCTGAGGTCTTTCATGGCGAGCAGTTGATTGAGTATCACTTGGAAATAATTAAGGCATTAAGATTCTACCACCAAGGCCAAATCTTCTAGTTTCCCTTATTGATGTTCCCAAGAGGACATCCCCTAGTAAGCTAATTTGAACCTTCATGTAGACCTTTTTGGTTGGTTAACTTTATCTTCTTACCTAGCCTAAGTATAATTTATATCACCTTTGTTTTAAAAATGAATTGGAGTTTTATAGAGACTTATTTTAGATACAATGGAAATTTAGGAACGAATTGAGTTGGGAATAAGAGATAAGTGTAAGGGACAAAAAGAATCGAGAGAAAGGAAGGGAAAATTGATCAAGGATAGCTTAGGAGAAAATTAAAAAAATATAAAAATATAAAAAAAAGCATAGAAAGAAACAAAAGAAAAAAAGAAAAAGATATATATAATAAATTCTCTTGAGTTTTTTAATCAAAGTTTGAATATTACAAGGCTTGTTAGAATGAAACAAAAGCCTAGCATAATGATACCCGACCTACATTTTATGTTTACTCCTACAGGTTTTGGTGGTTGTCCCTTGAAGAATTCTACAATGTCTCTGACTTCATGAATTTTCTAGAACTTTAATGATATCCTTAACCTTCATTCTTTTAGTCGCTACCTCTTGACCCCATTACAATCTATATCAAAGGCCTTTTAATTTCAGGTGGTGCCTTCAGCATAGTGGAGATTCATACAAAGGAAAGGCATATCATGTTTGGCACTCTCATTAGAAATTGAGTGACCATTTTTGCAAAGTTTATGAGTATTTATTTGTTCAAAGCATGCACAAAACAATAATCATTGACATTGGCTATTTTACACATACACTTGAGTATGATTGTTGTAGGATATGTTAACTATTTGATTTATCGCTATGTTCTCTTATTATTCTTTAAGATAGAATGTAGGAAGGCTAGTTTTTCTTTTTCTTTTTCTTTTTCCTTTTTTAAGTTTTGTCGAGGACTAGCAAAAGTTAAGTGTGGGGGAATTCAATAAGTGCTTAATTTTGCATATTTTTCTATCAATTTGCTTGTGTTTTCGTAAACATGTCGAAGCATGTACACATCATAATCATAAGCATCATAACGTAAATTGAAAGCATACTTTCACAAACATTTTACTATTCAAGTAATGTAGTGGAAGGTATACTAACATTAAGCTACTTAATAAATAGTAATTGCTATCTCTTTCTCTCTCCACTCTTTTCTTCCTTTTCATTCTTACTCACATTTATGTTTCTTGGAAATGGGTGCTAGGCTCCTATATATAGGCATTGAATATGTATGCCAAGTATCAACATACATGTGTGACAAGTGCCCTCATGCACGTAAACCATGTGGCTTTGAAGATATTAAGCTTCGTTGCATGGTTGCCAATTGTCCCCTGTTCACTATGTGCCATTCTTTAATTCAAACCACCTAGCACCTACATGTCTCTTGGAATGCTTGCCATGTGCTGTATTGCATGCTTGCCACCTAACAACTTGCATGAAAGCTACCTAGCACCTATATAATGAGCTTATGTTAATCATTAATCTTATGGCAATACCTTGTGCTTCCCTCAAGTGATGAGTCATAATCTAACTCTACATTTTGACACCTAGCTTCCTTTGATTACACTTCATGCTTAATTTGCTATAATCTCCTTAAAGGTTATAAACATCTTCCACTCTTTAATTCATGAGTTTCTAACTCTAAGCAAAAAGCTTAAAAAGTCGAGTACTACATAATTTCTATGATTAATTTAATAGTTATTGTCAAGTTGTAGATAATGATCCTTTAACCGACTTTATCATCATTATTTGAAACTTTGTGAAAATCTTGTTTTTCAATCTTTTATATTCTTGTGTTTTCTATAATTAATATATAACTTAGTTAATTAAATCTAAAACTCTCCCTCAATTTAGTTAAGAAATTAATCTTATCAATTAGAGCCAATCCTTTATGGGAATGATTTTTCCTTACCACTTTACTCAATTGCACCATACTTTTCATGAGGTTTAATTTGATACTCCCTCTGGAACCTATCATTTCTCTCTACAAAATGGAAAAAAAAAAAAAAAATCTCTCCCCAGAAATTGCCCTCTTATTCATTTTAAAACTCGTGTTGTCACTCCAATCTTTAAATTTTATTCAATTTCTCCCTCTAAAACCTGTTCTCTCTCTCTTGAAATTGACATTTTGTTCGATTTCTTTCTCTTTCTCTCTAAAATTGGTCTCCGTCTCTCAAACCCTAGTGTAGATAATTCATTTTGCTCCCCCTTTCTAAAACTTATTCTGTCTCAATCTCTGTCTTTCTATCTCAGATTTGGAACAAAGACCTCCCCCCTCTCTCTCTCAAATTAGAAATACAATTGAAAACAAAGACAAAAAGATCGCAATTTCCCTCTCACCCTCATCATATGCATGAACGATTTGTTGATTTTATGCTTGTGCATCTTTTTGGTTTGTCTTCCATGTAGTTTTCATTTTTTTTGGAAAGTGTTGAATTCTAAGTAGTCTTCTGCATGTTTTTATAGCGTGGGAATTCCTTGATTGGTGGAAAAGCGTATACTAGTAGAAAAATATGTGTGTCTCGCCAATATATGTTTATGTGACCTGGAAATTTCTATGTTGCTGAAAGAGTGTATCTAGGCGAGACATTCTGTGTGTCTCACCGTTATATGCTTTTGTGATATGAGTGTTTCCGCTTGAAGAAGATGACCATCGAACAAAAACAAAATCAAATATTAAATCAATACAACACATAATGGCTATGGATTTGTGGCAGATTACGACCACAACGCTAATGGAACTAGAGGACTTGAACGAAGATAATAGATCACTGAACTATGTGCCTATCTTTACTTTTCAATCAGCCATAGCTCCCCGTTCGTTCGCTTAGCCTTCAAACTACTTCCCGGCTTACTTGACCAAGAACTCTGGCTTAGCTAAAAAATGCCAACAGCATTCCCGTTACTTACACTATAGTCACTTGTTTTCTTGTTAGCTAGCACTATTTCACACCTTTGAGGGAATCTAGGGTTTTGAAATACCGTAGTAAGTGGTGAACGAAGTTTCCTCACGCCTTAGAAGTAGTGAACGGTTGGCTCGAAGAGGGAAGGCATGCACTAGCTACTTGCTTTTTTAGAAAGCTAAGAAACTAGCTTTCTGTTAAAAGGTAGCGAAGAGGACAGATAGGCTAAAGAGAGATTAGTGCTAGTTAGTGTTAGTTCGACAGGTATAGTTTGATAGAACGCATCCTTTTTTATTGGATTGATGAAGGCATGTTCTTTAACGGAAGAGAGGTAGTTAATCTGGCACTTCTAAAAAGATGATATAGACTTCTATAATAGGGTGAGCCCATGACTTTAACTTACAAGATTCAGATTTCTAATCAATATCGAAGTCAAAAACCTTTTCTAAGGGGCCGTGGCTTCCTAGCCCCGGGACTGATAGAGGGAGATTCTAGTGGCCAAGATTTGTGATTTGGTGAAGTTCACGATGGAGCAAGGTCATTTGATCACAAGGTCGTTATCTCCATCAATGGAGCTACTGCAAACTTCGTCTTCATCGTCAGATCGTGACGTTGTCTTTACTATTGCAGTCAAGGAAGCTATTGTACTAGAGACGACAGAGTTATCGAACTGGAGATCGTCTCTTTGTAGTGTTATGCGTGGAAAATTACCACCCCATGCACTAATAAGTACTATGTACACTTATATTAAAAATCCCATTGATTAGAAAAGTGGCCCATAATTTCGTTTTGGCCCGTTATGGTTTTTGGTCGTATTCTTTGTGATGGACAAAGCATATTATGTATATAGTTTGGGTCCCTAAGGCTGGCTTTCTCTCCTAAGTTTACGCCATCATTTTGGGATTGCTAAGGCTTAGAAGCTCCTAAACCTGTCGAACAGAGGAAGGTAGCAAGTTTCAAGTTTAGACTGCACAGTGAATGACAGCAATGGCAGGAGGTAATTTTCGATTGAGTTTTCACTTTATGATCTTGTGTGCATATTGTTTCTTGCATATTAGATCGTATTTAAGTCTAACGGTTGGCATGAAAGCCATTTTATACCTCTGCCTTATGTCTTGGTAAAATACTCAATTTTTGAATATTATGTAAGAATTTTTTTTTTGATTTCGAGTGTATATATTTTGGACGTTTTGATAAAAACTATGATTAAAAATCATCAGGATATTTGATTTCTAACATTTTCTTCTATTTGAAACTCAAAAATGATGTCCTGAGGTGAAGAACGAGCCAGGTTTGCAACCTGGTGGCAATCTGGTTTTAGAGGTTGAAGACGAAGGAGAAACGACATGTGGTTTGGCCTTATGCTCAGCCAAACGACATGTCGCTTTGACTCATAGGACTCGTTTTTTGGACAGAAAACAGCAAGTCATTTTGGGCTTTAATGCCCAAAACGACCTGTTGTTTTTATGGGTAGAAAAATAAAAAAATAAAAGAAATTTGAAATTAAAAAAAGTAAATAAAAAAATTTAGGTCTTTTTCTAGATTTGATATTTGAATATTTTTGAGAAAATTTTCATAAAATTTATAGATTTTAATATTTTATGAAATTTTCATAATATCCACAATTTTGATTTTTTTTTTTATGAATTTTCATATTTTGGTATGGATATTATATATTTTATGGATATTTTATGAAAAGATTCATAAGTTTTTATATTTGTGATGAATATTATATATTTTTGTATGGATATAATTCTATATCTTTATGTACATAAATTATTCATTATGTATAATTTATGATTTTAATTATGCATACAATATTAAGTTGAATAATTTAATACATTAAATTTTAAAATATTTATGTGCTAGATTATGCTATTTGTTTTTATAATTATGATTTATGCATAAAGAATATTAGTACATAAATTATTGATTTTTGTACATATTTATTTATATTGCTTTATGTTATTTGCAATTTATTTATGAACAAAATTTTAGAATAAATGTCTAATGATTCATATAATCTTAATTAATTAGAGTTTAGCCACAGCAACCTTAATTATGCAAAATTATATATTAAATGATTTAGGATCACATATAGAAAGTGAAATTTATTGTAATTAATCATAATTAATATAATAAATTTTATCTCGGATGAACTTTTATTATATTTGCATAGTTAATTAGGATAGAATATTAAATTATATTTTTTAATTTATCCACAAGAATTAAGAAAAAGGAACATAATTTAATAATTTTATCATAAAGTTACAAATCTAATTTAATTAGAACTTTAGCTCATAGGTAAGTTTTATGTCACTAGATTCATCATTTTAAAAGCATAATTTACATTGGTAAAACATGATATATGTTTATTAGTCTTCAAAAATTCTATAATGTAAGCATTTTATATAGCCTTGCAACCTGTGAATTACTCTGATATTAAATGTGAAATTCCTAACTTAGAGGGGACAATTATAAAATATGGAAGGAGAGAATTCTTTTTCATCTTGGGTGGATAGGCATAGGCTATGCTATTAGGAAAGACGAACCTGTTGTTACTAAAACTAGCAATGCAGATGAAAAGGCTCTTTATATTGGCATTAGGGATTCCATCAATCAACATAAGAGTGTCAAGGCATTGTTGAAAGCCATTGATGAGCAGCTTTCAACGTCAAGAGCACCCTCATAATGAAATTTTCATCCTTAAGGCTCACTGGTGTCAAAGGTGTATGTGAACACAAATGGAGATAAGGGACATTGCAGCTCAATTAAAAACACATGAGGTTGATATGTCGGAATCTTTGACCATGTGTGTTCAAAATATCCAGCAACGCACATAAGGATAAATGATCAATTAGTGAACTTGTGACCATGTGTGTTCAAAAAGAAAGGAGGATGACAATAGAAGTGAGTGAAAGTGCATTATTGGCAACAAAAGAAAAGAATCAAAAACAAGGCAAACAAAAGAAAAAAGGTAAAATCGTAACACCCTATTTTTCTATTTAATAGGAAATAGAGAGTCGAATGATATAATTGACGACGATGATATGATTACTAACATGCTATCTAGTGATGTCATGCAACGCCCCCTTACGGACGTCAAAAATGTTGTTACTTTCATCCTTGTTATCATTATTTATAAGATAAACTATTTACATTTAAACACAATTTGATAAACATATCACAAGATCCATGCATACAATTTTTTTTTTCAAAATATTCCAAATATTTCAAATCCTTTTTTTTTCATAGTTTATCAATGCCAAATTAACAAAACCATAATTCAAATAAAATTTCAAAACAAACTTTAAAATCTGTTTAAATAGTTTGGTAGGCTGAACTTTTACAAAAATCAAAATAAATGTAAAACAAGTCTTTTTACTTAATAGCGCAGAAAATTAAGCATTCAAAGAAATAAAAACTTAGTTCAGAAAAAAGAAAAAGAAAAAAAAAAATTATTCTTTCTTGGCATTCTTCCGTTTCCAATCCATCGTTCATAGTTCATACGTCCGTCCTCGTCCTCCACCTATTCCATGATCCGCTTACCTTTATGTACAACATGATTATAAACTAAGTAAGCAAAAGCTTAGTAAGTATACTTTCCTATCTCACAACATAAAACATTTCATGAACATCCTTATGAAACATCATAATCATAATCATAATCACCATTAACATAATAGTGCACTTGGCATAGTTTTATATAGAACATATCTTTCATTAACATTATCCATATTAAAACTTCATTCATTTTATCTTTAGGGGCCTAAGTGTTGCACCATAAATATCATCATCATAGGCGCGCCGTTATGAGAGGAGAGGGATAGCTAATCCTAAACCAAACATGACAAGTCCAACCTTCGGGACATCATAAACATAAATATAAACATAAGGTGTGTAACACTTAATTAAGTGATACATATATATATATATATATAAGCTTTAACATACCTCATCATTAAAATATTCGTTAAACTTTCTTGTTGTAATAAGAGTTTTCATGAGAAAACAACATGCAAAAAAAAAAACTTAAAAATTATCATAAAACATATTCTCAAAACTTTTTCATAAACTTTTATCATGTTGCAGCTGAGAATATACTTACTTGTCTTGCTTGCTTACTAAACCTTAACTTGGGTGACGTTGTTGCGGTTCTCGGTGTAATCGCCTTTTGGAGTGTTGATGTCAAACATTCATATTGACCATAAGTCATTAGCAATGCTATTAGCACTGCATAAATATCTCATACTATCATTAAGCATCACCTTATCACGTAATAATATCAAGAAGCACAAAATCACAATTTATGAACCTGGGGCATAATTCTCAAAAGTAGGCAGAATGACCTTTATTCACTTAAAAATTCATAATAATTTCATCTTAACTCCAAATCAGTCAAGACCAGTGGCATTAAACTAGACTCAAAAACAAAGAATTTGACATATTACACATATATTTTGACAATAATTTGCATCAAGAAAAAGTCCTCAAAATTCAATCTAACTTTCGGGTCCATGTAAAATTATACAACTTTTAAGGTCAATTTCAAAATTCATAACTATTTAAAGAAAACTTTGATTCAAGTAATTCAAAAGAAAGCTTAAGAGGTCTACTATTTGAGAAAAATATAAGAAAAATATAAACAGAGCAATACATAATCAAAAGTTGCTAAAACACAACAGCTGTTAGGTGTTTGTATGAAAAGTAGGCATTAGGCATTAAAAAAATTCAATACCACTTCATAAGCTAATGAAACCTCAATTAAAATTGTAAACACATAATTAACATGATACTAATTGTTAATAAAATATACCCATAAAGATCTTCATAACAAAAATATGAAAATCTATAATATCTCCAATCAAGGGTTTAGCAAAAGGTTAATCAAAACAAGTAAATCATCAACTCTTTGCAATCATTGTTTGATATAAAATACATACAATAAAAGAATCTTTGTGATGATAATAATAATTCTAATACTCACATAATACACCAAAACTATAACATATCCAAAAATTAGCTTCAAATAAGTTTTCAACAATTCAAAACATGCATTAGAATTCAGAGACCAAACAAACTCTAATTATCTAAAGCAGTGAGCAATACATGATCACAAAATTCCAATAATTAAAATAAAATTACTTTAACCCTAAAATTTTTATGCAATCTAATAGCATATATATATAGTACCAAAAAAAGTCTCATTTGCAAATAAATTTGTTTAGCTATACAAATAGGTCACATAAACAAGAAGTCCTGAATTCATCAAATAGACAGCCATAAAAACCTATCTAAAAGAAAATTCAAGAACTCATAAAATTTTCATCAAATAACTACTCATAACTTAACATATGCATGAATATCTCTTTAAAATTTTGTTCAAATTAAAGGTCGTTTGCCCGTAAAACATGGACTATACTTTTGTGCAAAATACCGATCAACAACAGTTTGGTCGTGAGTGGTAGAGAATGAAAATTTAATATCTCAGCATAAAAAATTCCAAATAACATGATATTTTGAGGAATATTACATAACACATACATAAACATCATACTAAAATTTCACAGCAAACGAAAATTCGTAGACAAAGTTATGGGGGTCAGATTACAAAGGAAACAAAATTCTGCAATAGTCTAGAATGAGTTTCTTACCTCCAAAATGATTCTTCTCAATTCTCTTGAAGTTATCTAAGTGAAAACCCAATATTTCATTCAATTGTTTGTTGAAAAATAAGGGAGAGATAGGAAGAAAATGTGGAGAAGAAAGAAAGAGTGTCTAAGAAAATTTTAGAGAGAGAGAATTTTCTTTGGCTAGAAATTAAGAGAATGAAAACTTTGGTAGCTTAGAGGTATATTTATAGGTTTATGAGAGAAAAAAGATTAGATGAGTGTAGAAAACCCTAATCCTAATCTAATTCAATTTCACTTTTTTTTTCCTTCTTTTTTTTTTTTTTGCATGGCAACTTTGCCGCTTTCTTGCTTTTTTGTTTTCTTTTACTTAACTAATATATATATATATATATATATATATAAAATGTATTATAGAACATAATACAATGTACTAAATAAGTAACTTGATAATATATTGAGATTTTTCTTCTTTTTTTTTTTGTTTTAGTAGGCACTCAGTGCCCCTTTTTTTTGTCCTTATATATAAAATATATATAATATTATATAATACATAATTATTTATATACAATAATAATATTTACTCTATAACCCCAAAAATATTAATTTTCACATTATTCTTTTGGACATTTTATATTATCTAACTTCTTAATGCCACAATAAAAAAAATCTTACACATGTAATTATTATGGCGTCATAAATGTTATAAAAATAAGAAAATATGCAATAAAATTTATGTCATTATCAAGAATATAACTATAGGCATAAATAACCCAAGAGCATTATAAAGATTATGAATTTAAAGCAAGTTAAAACTCTAAAAAAAACAATAAATACTTTTAAGCTTATCATCACTTTTGACATGAACATCCCGAACACGTCGATCCCACGAGGTCGTCATTGCGACATTACTAAATAAAAAGTTAATTTACTTAACATAAATAATTTGCGACATTACTAAATAAAAAGTTAATTTACTTAACATAAATAATAATAGTACTAAAATATTGCATTCTAACGTTAAATTAACATAAGTGTCCATAGAAAAAAACGACGGGCGTTACATGTCACAAATAACAATGACGAGGCATTCGATGTGCTAGAAAAGGTTCATACGAATTATGTGGGGATTATGGTTATTTATTTATTAATGATGTGACGATATATTTTGTTTTGATTTAATTAAATCAAATATGATAAGAAGAAAGTAATATGAATATTGGTTTATGTGTTATAGTATGTGGTTTATTTTTTTAACACACACACATATATATATGGATATATAAGTTAAATTGTGTGTATATTAAGAAACTACTAAATTAAATATGTTATATTCTATAATATATGAATATATATATGTATAATATATATAATTAAATGTATTAGGCGTGTATATTATAAATATAAATATATATATATATATTAAGGCTTAAGCTTTCACTAATAAAAATGAAAAATTACACGATGGTTAAAACCGTCATGTGAAGCATTCATGACGGTCAAAAAACCATCATGAAATTGTCCGTTGTGGTACCAAAGAGACTTTTCATGATAGTTTTTTACTGCCGTGGAATGTCATTAATGGCAGGTATTAAGTGTATTCTCTAAGAGGCTACCACAACAGTTTTGAGAAACAAGGGTCATGGAATAGGTGGATTACCACCACTACAAACTGTGGATTCCACTGACGGTTTATAACAGTCATGAAAGCTTCAGTCGTGGTACAATGTGGAGTTTTCACAATGATTTTTTACCGTCGTGTAATACAAAAATTAAGCTGTCATGTAATACTGAAAATTGGCGCTAGGAGAAGTAAAATGGGATGGGATTCTACGACGGTTTCACGCAAAACCGTCGTCGGAAAGGGGGGATTCCATGATGGTTTCATTAAAAACCGTCGTGGAATCCCCCCATTTCCACGACGGTTTTTCGTGAAACCGTCGTGGAATCCCCAATTTTCCACGATGGTTTCATGAAAAACTGTAGTGGAAAGGAGGGGATTCCACAACGGTTTTTTATGAAACCGTCATGGAATCCCCATTTCCACGACGGTTTTTCATGAAACCGTCATGGAATCTCCCCCTTTCCACGACGGTTTCTCATGAAACCGTCGTGGAAAGGGGGGAATTCCACAACAGTTTTTTATAAAACCGCCGTGGAATCTCCCCCTTTCCACGACGGTTTTTCATGAAACCGTCGTGGAAAGGGGGAGATTCCACGATGGTTTCATGAAAAACTGTCATGGAAAATTGGTAACCCCCCAAAAAAAATTCGCCAAAAATTTTTGTTTTCCCACGAGATGGCCAGTCCCATGTGTTATCCATTACAACAAGGCCCTGATTGCATACAAAAATTAGAGTATATTCAAATTTCTAGGTATTTACAAGATCATTTACATTTGAACTATTTTCAACAATTTTTTATCTACTATCTCCATCTATCTATCTAAAGAGCACATACCTATTTACAAATTGTACCTACTCTAATCTAACTTCATGTATATCTGTATGTATATAAAAATCCTTTTTTCCTAAGGCTTGTATACCACTTGTAATTATATCCCGCATGAAACATAAAATAAAAAAAACACATTCTACGTTTTCTTGTTGTCTTGGACACTTACGTTTGGAATATAGTGTTCCGTTCGGTCGGTTTGTGACACCGCTTTCTGCTTGAAGCTTCCAATCGTTAAGTGCCCTAACAATGTGTCATTTTTAAATGAATTAATAGACGATGAAAATATGTGGGACTAAAAACATTTAATTTAAATTTATAAGAGAATATTAATACTTACAATCTCGTGATTGATACAAAATCCTCACGTGGTGGGTGTCCGAGGGGGTCAAACCAATATATTTGGTCCTCCCATGGCGAAATAAGTCCCAACATCCAATGTTCTCTAACATTGTATGGCAGGAAGAATAATTTCCCCCTCGGTGCTTGAGCTAATAGGTGGAGTAGTAATGTGGCGCGCTCTCTACGATCACTCTGTAGGTCTCTTATAGCACTTGAAACAATGGCCGGAGATATGAAGCTGAAATTTTGCGCCAAGCCTTGAAGTTCGCAATATTCCACCAAAAAACTACAATAGAAAAAATACAGTCAATTATTTGAAAGAACCTTACAACTCTACCAGTATTTTAAAAATATAAAATAAAGATGAAGTTATTACCTGAGGTATATCAAGATACAGTTTGCCCCGATTTTATCAAAGTTGATGAAGTAGTAAACGTCTTAATAATCCACATAGATAGGGAATTCATTGCTAGTGACATTTACCGGTATCGGGCACTGAATTGTCGACCCATCGCACATGAAAGAATGTGTGTATAGAGCCAACTGCATAAATTCTTGAGCTACTAAAGCGAAGTTAAATGCTTGCAGTTGCTCAATAGCAATGGTTTGCTCTTGTTCTTGTTCTACTCAGGTTGTGATTCTCTTGCTTTTGTAGAGCTTTTCTTTTTTTGGCGTTTCATTCCACTTAGATCTTCTGGAACATGGCTAGGCACTCGACTCATCTTCGTCAATGCGATGACTTCAACTAACCTCTTCGGCCATGTAACGCCCCCCTTACGGATGTCACAGATGTCGTTACATTCTTACATTCATACATTCATACTTGTTTAAACTATAAACACAAACGCAATTACAAAACTTATACGATACTTTAAATTAAACATACTTAACCAGGATCCATTCATACATATTTTTTTTAACTTAACATTATTAAATAACTTAACTCATTCCATATCATAATTTATTCTAATTCACTTTAAATTAATCATAAACTTATTATAATAAAATAGATATACCAAGTTGTAAATCAGGACTTATAAAAACATTACATCATATCTCATTAATCATCACATCATTTAAAGTTTACTTACTCCCACAGTTCAGCAGGCCAAACTTGGGACTTCGGCAGGCCAGAGTTCCCTCAACCGACAGGCCGGTAGAGGCTTTGCAAATCTGGCTTAAAAAAAACTCATCATCGTCCGGCAGGCCAAACTTTCAAACATCGGTAGGCCGACCGAGCCAAAAATCCTTGGGAAAACTTAGTTTTTAAAACAAAACCAACCTGTCATAAAAATGCGGAAGATCATAATACATAAGATAATGAAATAAAATATAAAACATAGTTCAAGAATCCTTTAAATATCTATCATAAAAATGTGTTCAAAACATGAAACTTGATTAAAATCATAAAAACATTCTTCTTGGCGTTCTTTCGGTTACAATTCATCGTGCTTAGTGCTCACACGCCTTCCCATGTCCTCCGCCTAATCCATGGTTTTCTTACCCTTATTTGTAACATGACATCAAACTTGATTAAGCTAATGCTTAGTAAGTACATATAATCCTCACAATTTAAAACATTTCATATACATCTTCATCATCATATCATAGAAGCACCTTAAGCACAATTTCATAGAAACATATCTTTCATTACATTGACCATATTAAAACTTATTACATTTTATCTTAAGGGCCCAAGTGTTGCACCATGAACATCATTGTAGGCGCGCCGTCATGAGAGGAAAAGGGTAGCTAATCCCAAACCAAACATGACACCATAACATTTCATTTCATAACATTGGTGTGCAACACTTATTAGGTGATACATATATATATAATTTTCATGCTATGAAACATATCATCATCATACATGCATAACTTTAAATCATGAAAATCTTTCATAAGAAATTTGAGGAAAATAACCATAAAATCATCATGAATACCATTGTGAATATATCATCAAACATTGTAAAAGGTGTCATATTGCAGGTGAGAATGTACTTACCTTAAAGCTAGCTTACTTAACCTTAACGTGATTTGGTGACGACGCCACGGTCTCGAAGTGCTTGTTCCTTTGTGTGTTCATGCCATTTTTCCATTTAAAATACAATAAAATCAATATTTAACATCATAGCGTAAATCATCCAGAAATAACATTGTTAAAACAGTTTTCTTAATGTAATCTCATAAAAATTTCATAACATAAAAATACATTCATCATACATTATACATGCACATTCTTGACAACTTCCATGAAAAACATCATTCATTTACCTCTTGAATAAACATTACATTTTCTTGCACCATATCCAAACAGTAATATTTTACTGTGAAGGGTAGATGATAGAAAATTCATATTTTTCATAGAAACACCCAAATGACATGAAACTTGGAGAAACATCACATAATACATACATGAACATCATATAAAAAACTCAAGACAAAATACAATATCTATAGAAAGATATTGCAGACGATTGGAGGAGGAGAATTCTTTTCAGAATTGCTAGGAAAAGTTCTTCCTTGAAAATTTCTTCCTAAAGTCCTTGAATTCAACCAACAAAATATAACTTTTTCTTTCAATACTTGCAGAGAATTTTGAGAGAGAAGGAGATGGGATTCATGGAGAAGAGAAGAAGAAGAAGAAGAATGAGAGAACGTCTCAAAACTGAGAGAGAGAAAATGAGAGAATATCTGAGGAAAAGAACGTTAATTTTTTTTTTAACGTAATGAACATAATGAAGATTCATTACCCTCCATTAAGTTAGAATTTTCTGACTGTTAGCTGGCAAATGGCGTGGAGGAAGGAGAGAAAAGAGGGAAAGTCAAAACTCTAGTCTTACATGCCATATTTTTTGCCCTCTAAAAATAGAAAACCATTTAAAATAATACAAATCAATGCGAAGTCAAACCCTTTAATTTCCTTAACTGATAAAACATTCCATTATTGTGCCAATTAATCACAATAAATCCCACATTTAACGTAATTATCTTAGCCATAAATTTGGAGAGATTTCTGCTGACTGCTCGTTAGCTGTGTTCGGCCTGCCGATTTTCCTCTTCGGCCTGCCGGTTCCACCATATTCGGCCTGTCGATTGTTCCCATCAGCCTGTCGGTCTTTGGCAGACTTTTCGGCCTGCCGAACTTAAAAGTCCAGCCTACCGAACTGTCCTTAAATGCCAAACATTAAAACATTCATACATCATTGCATCATAATGAAACATACATTAAAATAATCATGAACACTTGAGCACAACGATTCCATGCGGTCATCACCTGTCATAAAACTTGACATAAAAAGTTAGTAACATTAACATCATATATCATTACATACAACATAAATTTTTAATAAAATATTACTAACGTCGTTAATAACTTAACGTGATTCATTACATAAAAATAGGTGGGTGTTACAATTCTCCCCACCTTATAAAAGTTTCATCCTCGAAACTTAAAATAAATGCAGATACATAGATCTCATGTCATCTTCATGTTCCCATGTGGCTTCTTCAACTTGATGATTTCGCCATAACACCTTGACCAATGGAATTTCTTTATTCCTCAAGGTCTTGATTTTTCAATTGAGTATCTTCGTTGGCTTTTCTTCATAACTTAAGTCTTCTCGTATCTCGATTACTTGTGGCTCAATCACATGCATAGGGTCCGGGACATACTTCTTAATCATAGAGACATGAAATACATCGTGCATTGCGGACATTTCTGAAGACAACTTCAGTTGATAAGCTACTTTGCCTATTCACTTAACAACTTCATAAGGACCGATAAATCTTGGACTTAACTTGCCTTTCTTTCCAAACCTCATAACTCCTTTCATTGGTGCAACTTTCAAAAACACATATTCGCCCACGGCGAACTCTAAGGGTCTTCTTCTCTTGTCAACATAACTCTTCTGACGGCTTTGAGCAGTCTCTATTCTTCTTCTTATCAACTTTCTCATCTTAGAAGTTTCATTCACAAAATCAGTTCTTTCAGCATCTACGCTTTCCATTAACTTCTTTTCACCAGCTTCGTGCCAACATATAGGCGACCTGCATTTTCGCCCATACAGTGCTTCATATGGTGCCATCCCAATTGTCGCCTGAAAGCTATTGTTGTAAGCAAACTCTGCTAACGGCAATATTTTACACCAGCTGGTCTTAAAATCAAGAGAACAAGCTCGTAGCATATCTTCTAAAATCAAGTTCATCCTCTCCATTTGGCCGTCTGTCTGAGGATGAAAAGCTGTACTGAAATGTAGCCTGGTTCCCATAGCAGTCTATACACTCTTCCAAAACTTAGATGTGAACCTGCCATCACGATATGAGATGATCGACTTAGGAATCCCATGAAGTCGTACAATTTCCTTGACGTAGAGTTCCGCTAACCGTTCCATGGAGTAAGTGATCTTGATAGGAATGAAATGCGCCGTCTTAGTCATTCGATCCACAACTACCCAAATTGCATCATAACCGTTTGTAGTTCTGGACAAACCTATAATGAAATCCATTGCTATATCCTCCCATTTCCATTCCGGTATTTGGATAGACTGCTAGTTCACTACCAGGTCTCTGGTGTTCAGTCTTTTCTTGCTGACATGTCATACATTTCTTCACATACTTTGAAACATCACGTTTCATTCCAAACCACCAGAAGTTACCCCTTAGATCATTGTACATCTTTGTTGCACCAGGATGAATTGAGTAAGGAGTGTCATGAATTTCTGCCAAGATCTTTTCCCTTAAATCATCAACATTGGGAAACACAAGCGGTCCTTGAGGTATAGAGTTTCGTCATCTGTGATATGAAACTCTTGACATTTTCCTTCTTTCATTTCTTGCTTGATCCTTACAAGACTTACATCTTTATCTTGTTTTCTCCGAATATCATCATATATTGTCGGAGCAAGAGAGAGAGTCGATAGTTGGCCTGCTATAAGTTTTAAATCGAAGTCTAGAATTTCCTTCCTTAAAGGTGGAGACATTGCTTGCATTGACATCAATGTGGCAACTGACTTCCTACTTAGAGCATCAGCCACTCGGTTAGCTTTTCCAGGATGATAAAGGATTTCACAATCATAATCCTTCACCAACTCTAGCCATCTTCATTGTCTCATGTTCAGGTCTCTTTGCATGAAGAAGTACTTCAGACTTTGATGATCAGTGAAGATCTTACATTGGACCCCATATAAATAGTTTCTCCATATCTTCAACGCAAAAATGACTGCTGCTAACTCGAGATCATGAGTAGGATAGTTTTTTTCATAATCCTTCAATTGTCTTGACGCATAAGCAATCACCCTTTCATTTTGCATTAATACAGCTCCGAGGCCCATCTTGGATGCATCACTATAAATAACAAACCCATCATTTCCTTCAGGAATTGCCAACACTAGAGCCGTCGTTAGCCTTTTCTTCAATTCTTGAAAACTCTTTTCACATGCATTTGTCCATTCATACTTCTTTCCCTTGCGAGTTAGGTTTGTGAGTAGGAGCTGCTATCTTTAAGAAATCTTCTACGAATCTCTGGTAATAACCTGCTAAACCCAAGAAGCTCCTTATTTCACGTGCATTCATCAGTTGCTTCTAGTTGAGAACGGCTTCAACTTTAGCAGGGTCAACCATAATCCCTTCCTTTGAAATAACATGCCCTAAAAATGACACTTTATCAAGCCAAAACTCGCATTTAGAGAACTTTGCATATAGCTGGTGTCTTCTCAAAGTCTCCAGCACAATCATTAAATGTTCTTCATGCTCTTCGTGATTCTTAGAATAGACAAGAATATCATCGATAAATACAACAACAAAATTATCGAGGAAATCCTTGAATACCCGGTTCATCAAATCCATAAAGGCAGCAGGTGCATTAGTCAGACCAAAAGGCATAACCATGAATTCATGGTGACCATACCTCGACCTAAAAGTAGTCTTGGGGATATCTCCTTCTTTAACCTTCAACTGGTGATATCCTGATCGTAGATCAATCTTTGAGAACACAGATGCACCCTTGAGCTGATCAAACAAATCATCAATTCGAGGCAACAGGTACTTGTTCTTGATCGTCACCTTGTTCAGCTCTCTGTAGTCGATACAGAGTCTCATAGTGCCATCCTTTTTCTTCACAAACAAGACTGGTGCACCCCATGGTGAGTGACTTGGCCTGATGAATCCTTTGTCAAGTAGCTCCTTTAATTCTGTCGGGCCCATTCTGTAAGGTGCTTTTGAGATTGGATCGATGCCAGGAGAGAGCTCAATCTCGAATTCAACTTCTCTTTCTGGTGGTGGACTCGTCAAATCATCAGGAAACACATCTGCATATTCATGAACAACATGCACATCTTCAATTCTTGTCTTTCTTCTTGGCTTTTGTCTACAACGTTCGCCAAATAACCCATGCAGCTACTTGCTAATAACTTCCTTGCTTTTATTGCCGATAGAAACATGTAAGGTTTCTTTCTGGACTCGCCAAAATAAATGAATTTCTGATCACCTTCAGGATGGAAGATCACCTTTTGTTTACGGCATTCGATAGAGGCATTATACTTGCTTAGGAAATCCATCCCAAGAATCATGTCGTAGTCATGCATGTCGATCACAATAAGGCCGACGAATAGCTCCCTATCAGAAATCCATAGGGGTACTATAAGCAAACAGTGCGTAGATAATATCACTTCCCCGGAGGGTAATGTCGTAGTGAATCCCTGTCTCATAGGCTCTAAACAAACCTCTAATTTCCTAGCATATGACATAGATACAAAAGAATGCGTGGCTCCCGTATCAAAAAGAACATAAACATCATTGGATAAACTTGTTATCTGACCTGTGACCACATTGGAGGCTTCAGTAGCCACTTGTTCTTTTGTCATGGCATAGATTCGGGCATTCGTCGGTGGGGCTTCAATTCTCCCTTGACTAATAAGTGGCCCTTCAAGGGAGGCTTACATCTAATGAAGCTAGGCTTGAGGAGGAGCTCTTTGCGGGGTATTAGCATTCATTAGCTTGGGGCAGTTCTTAACAAAGTGGTCTTCACACCCATAGATGAAACATTGGTTTGTTCCCAAGCGGCATTCCCCTGGATGCTTCTTTGCACATTTGACACACGGTTGAAATCGCCTGTTATTATTGTTAGGCTAGCCATCATTGTGCCTTTTGTTGTCTTGGCCCTGCTGGTTTTGAGGATTACCCTTCCTCTTGTTATTCCTCCAGTTTTGATTGCTGTTGTTGCAGCTATTGTTGTTGTTGTTGTTCCTATGGGGAGGGTGGTTCTGGTTGCTTGCATTGTTGGCCTATTGGCCAGGCTGAGGCTGGTTCCTTCTTAACTTGGACAAATAAAACTCAGCACGTTGAGCCCTCATGACAAAGTGTTCTTGAGTCCTGGGTGGACTTGCCCCATCAACGATCGCAGAAATATCTGGCCTATGGGCTCTGATCAGTCTTCTGACCCTTTCACCTTCATCCATATCCATTCCTGGACATAGACGAGTAAGCTGGTCAAACTTTGTCACCACATCAGTGACTAACATATCCCCCTGGTGTAAGCTCTCAAACTCCTCATAATGCTTCCTTGTAACATTCATATGAAAGAACTTCGTGTTGAACTCATGAACGAAGTCAGCCCATGTCATCTCTTCAACATTCCTGCTCTGTTCGATGCCATCCCACCATATCCTGGCCTCTATGGTAAGACAATACGAGGCACAGAGGACCTTTTCATTGTTCGTGAAATCCATGAGTCTTAAGGTGGCCTCAATCGTCTTCAACCATCCCTAAGCTACTAGCAGATCTTTAGAACCTTAAAAATTTGCTGGCTTAACTCTCCTCCATCTGACCAGTAGAGGTTCCTGATAGGCCAGCTCTTGGTTCAGCAGCAGGAACTTGGACTTCGTTTACTTGTGGCTGCGGAGGAGGAGGAGGCTCATCATTGCCTCGACGTTCATCATTCTGGCTGTTGGCCCTTAAAGCAACAATTTCCCTTCTTTGGTCCTCCAACTGCCTTTGCAGTTTCAGCAATCATTGTCATGAGTCTTTCATTGGTTTGGGTGCGAGTCTGCATTCTTCTATGGCAGTCCATCGTTAATTTCCTAAAAGAATTAGGACTTAGAAATAATCTTCCATTTATGAGACAGGTTTTCACTACTAGATTGTTAATCATTAAACATTTAAACCTTAATCTTATCATCATACTTGCATCAATACATCTAACTTCATAACATACTTACTTGGAGGACTTGGATTGATGTGTGGCGATATGAATTGTAATCGAAAATTCTCTCTGATACCAAAGCCTATAACGCCCCCCTTACGGACGTCACAGATGTCATTACATTCTTACATTCATACTTGTTTAAACTATAAACACAAACGCAATTACAAAACTTATACGATACTTTAAATTAAACATACTTAACCGGGATCCATTCATACATTTTTTTTTAAACTTAACATTATCAAATAACTTAACTCATTCCATATCATAATTTATTCTAATTCACTTTAAATTAATCATAAACTAATTTTAATAAAATAGATATACCAAGTTGTAAAATCAGGACTTGTAAAAACATCACATCATATCTCATTAATCATCACATCATTTAAAGTTTGCTTACTCCGACAATTCGGCAGGCCGAACATGATCGGCAGGCCGGAGTTCCCTCAACCGGCAGGTCAGCAAAGGCTTTGCAAATCTGGCTTAAAAAAAACTCATCATCGTCCGGCAGGCCAAAAGCGTGATCAACAGGCCAAACTTTCAAACATCGACAGGCCGACCAAGATGTTCGGCAGGCCGACCGAGCCAAAAATCCTTGAGAAAACTTAGTTTTTAAAACAAAACTAACCTTTCATAAAAATGCAAAAGATCATAATACTTAAGATAATGAAATAAAATATAAAACATAGTTCAAGAATCCTTTAAATATCTATCATAAAAATGTGTTCAAAATATGAAACTTGATTAAAATCATAAAAACATTCTTCTTGGCGTTCTTCCGGTTACAATTCATCGTGCTTAGTGCTCACACGCCTTCCCATGTCCTCTGCCTAATCCATGATTTTCTTACCCTTATTTGCAACATGACATAAAACTTGATTAAGCTAATGCTTAGTAAGTACATATAATCCTCACAATTTAAAACATTTCATATACATCTTCATCATCATATCATAGAAGTGCCTTAAGCACAATTTCATAGAAACATATCTTTCATTACATTGACCATATTAAAACTTATTCCATTTTATCTTAACGGCCCAAGTGTTGCACCATGAACATCATTGTAGGCGCGCCGTCATGAGAGGAGAAGGGTAGCTAATCCCAAACCAAACATGACATCATAACATTTCATTTCATAACATTGGTGTGCAACACTTATTAGGTGATACATATATATATATATATATATATAATTTTCATGCTATGAAACATATCATCATCATACATGTATAACTTTAAATCATGAAAATCTTTCATAAGAAATCCTTTGAGGAAAATAACCATAAAATCATCATGAATACCATTGTGAACATATCATCAAACCTTGTAAAAGGTGTCATGTTGTAGGTGAGAATGTACTTACCTTAAAGCTAGCTTACTTAACCTTAACAGTGATTTGGTGACGACGCCGTGGTCTCGAAGTGCTCGTTCCTTTGTGTGTTCATGCCATTTTTCCATTTAAAATACAATAAAATCAATACTTAACATCATAGCGTAAATCATCCAGAAATAACATTGTTAAAACAGTTTTCTTAATGTAATATCATAAAAATTTCATAACATAAAAATACATTCATCATACATTATACATGCACATTCTTGACAACTTCCATGGAAAACATCATTCATTTACCTCTTGAATAAACATTACATTTTCTTGCACCATATCCAAACAGTAATATTTTACTGTGAAGGGTAGAGGATAGAAAATTCATATTTTTCATAGAAACACCCAAATGACATGAAACTTGGAAAAACATCATATAATACATACATGAACATCATATTAAAAACTCAAGAAAAAATACAATACCTATAGAAAGATATTGCAGACGATTGGAGGAGGAGAATTCTTTTCAGAATTGCCGGAAAAAGTTCTTCCTTGAAAATTTCTTCTTAAAGTCCTTGAATTCAACCAACAAAATATAACTTTTTCTTTCAATACTTGCAAAGAATTTTGAGAGAGAAGGAGATGGGATTCGTGGAGAAGAGAAGAAGAAGAAGAAGAATGAGAGAACATCTCAGAACTGAGAGAGGGAAAATGAGAGAATATTTGAGGAAAAGAACATTAATTTTTTTTTAACGTAATGAGCATAATGAAGATTCATTACCCTCCATTAAGTTAGAATTTTTTGACTGTTAGATGGCAAATGGCGTGGAGAAAGGAGAGAAAAGAGGGAAAGTCAAAACTCTAGTCTTACATGCCATATTTTTTGCCCTCTAAAAATAGAAAACCATTTAAAATAATACAAATCAATGCGAAGTCAAACCCTTTAATTTCCTTAACTGATAAAACATTCCATTGTTGTGCCAATTATTCGCAATAAATCCCCCATTTAACGTAATTATCTCAGCCATAAATTTGGAGAGATTTCTGCTGACTGCTCGTCAGCTGTGTTCGGCCTACTGATTTTCCTCTTCGGCCTGCCGGTTCCACCATATTCGGCCTGCCGATTGTTCCCATCGGCCTACTGGTCTTTGGCAGACTTTTCAGCTTACCAAACTTAAAAGTCTGGCCTACCGAACTTAAATGTTCGGCCTGCCAAAATGTCCTTAAATGCCAAACATTAAAACATTCATACATCATTGCATCATAATAAAGCATACATTAAAATAATAATGAACACTTGAGCACAACGATTCCATGCGGTCGTCACCTGTCATAAAACTTGACATAAAAAGTTAGTAACATTAACATCATATATCATTACATATAACATAAATTATTAATAAAATATCACTAACGTCGTTACTAACTTAACGTGATTCATTACATAAAAATAGGTGGGTGTTACAGGCCACGCGATGAAGCTTCTGGCTACTTCACCCATAGTTGTTGCTTCAAGTGTTGGAATAGGCAATTCAGCTGTTCTAACTTTGATGGTAGTGATGCTAACGCGCACGTTCTCTTCCCCTAATAGTTGTCCATGAACTGTATTAGTTGGAAGACTCTCCATCCACACCTTTCCAAGTGCAACAAGTGTACACCCACCACTGACTCTATCCTTAACGAGGAGCTTACATTGTTCGGGCTCTTGACGAGGAGGTGACAATTAGACTTCTGGATCTTCTAGACCTTCTGCTACATTATTGGCAGGGTTACAACTAGCTTTGATAGCTGTTGTGTTGTGAGATGCTATCATCCGTCGACTTGGCACATCCTTGGGAAATGAGCTCTGTCACAAGACCCCACAGTTCTGCAATCTTCATCTGCATCTTCGACATTTGAGAATTCAATTTTGAAGTACCTGATTGGAGGTTGAAGTATTAAGACTGCTTCACATACTTCGATTGACCATGGACACGTCCTAAATGTTCCGATATCCCTAGTGCCCTCGTCAAAATGTCATCATTACTGACCGATTGGAAGCTCCCTTGACTTTGTTGCTTTGTGTATTCCATCCTGTAAAACAACACAACCATGTTATTTAAGCAATCCTTGATCTGGTATTAAATTACAAATTAATTGTTCATGTTTATTAAACTTACAATCAATTTCCCAATTTCTGCTACTTTTGGATTTTTGAACTGGCCATCAGGACCTTGACGTGATTTGACCCACAACTTCGCCCGTGTTGGTAGCACGTCCATCTTTGCAAACTGTGTTACACTATGTTAGTAACATAGTAATGATAGAATAATTGATATATGTAATATGAGTAAGATATTAACGTACCAAGGATTGCTCAAGCTCTCTATATCCGACTCGGCCAACCATAGAGCAGTATTCATTCTCCGTTTGCATTTTCTTGCGTTTGATGATAGCAGTTGGAATTCAGTCGAACGTCGATACCTCACAAAAGCTTCCCAATCATCATCGTTTATGGAGGGTAGTAGTGTACTACCGTAGGAGGCCGTTTATATACATTCTCATCCTCCTCCGGAATAGAAAGGTATGGTTGTACGAAGGTAACATAGAGGTCAGATCTAAACCCCTTTGCTAATTCACCACAAACCTTCAAAGCCCTTTTCCTATACCAATCCTCGACTGTGAAAGCTGCGTATATCTCTTTCCAAATCACATCTTTTACTTTATCTAAATCGTTAGACCTCCAATCTTTTGTCCATATCGGAACATGCTCTCGACTAAGGACTCCGATCATACTGCTTAATTCATGGTCGGGTGCACCTTCCGGTTGGCCATTTGAATCAAAAGTTACGTCAATTCTTAAACCTTTCGTTCTTATCCGATGAATTTTTTTCATTAATGTACCCCTTCACTCAAAGTCTACTTTCGAATCAAATTTGATTCTCCTTCGTGGCTTACTACGTTGGTTTCCCTTGCTATATTGCTATGAAGATGGAGTGCAGTCTTTGTATTTGTCTTCGTACTCCACACTATCAATGGGGCGACACATTGTACCTATGCAAAGTATTCCAAAACTAGCACATACATGCTAATATTAAATCACAAACTACACATATTCACATCTTCTCATATTCCATTTCTTACATTTTTACACAATTTCACATATTTTCACAATTTCACATATTACACATATTCACAAATTTAGAATTTCAATTACATATTTAATTTCACAAATTGCACATATTCACATAATTTCACATATTTACATAACCTCACATATTACACATATGCACAACTTTACATATATTGACATAATTTGACGTATTCAAATCTTGACATATTCACAAGTTTAGAATTTCAACAACACAATTTCACAAAATCATTTCATTTCACATGTTACACATATTGACAAATTCACAATTTCAATTACACATATAATTCCACAAATTACATAGATTCACATAATTTCAACTCCAATTGTACATATTTACATATCCTCACATAGTACACATTATGCACATCTTTACATATATTGACATAATTTGACGTATTCAAATCTTGACATATTCACAAGTTTAGAATTTCAACAACACAATTTCACAAAATCATTTCATTTCACATGTTACACATATTGACTAATTCACAATTTCAATTACACATATAATTCCACAAATTACACATATTCACACAATTTTTACTCCAATTGTACATATTTACATATTCTCATATAGTACACATTATGCACATCTTTACAACTTTAATTACATAATTTCACAGATGGGCGAGGGGCGGGTGTGGGGTGGGGGGGGGGGGTTGGGGGGCTGGGCGAGGGGGGTGGGGGGGCGTTGGGCCAGGGGGGCGCAGGGGGTAGGGGGGCTGGGCGAGGGGGAAGAGGAGGGTAGGGGGCATTGGGGGAGGGGGAAGAGGGGGGTGGGGGGGCTGGGCGAGGGGAAGAGGGGGGTGGGGGGGTTAGGCGAGGGGGAAGAGGGGGGTAGGGGTGCTGGGCGAGGGGGAAGAGGGGGGTGGGGGGGGCTGGGCGACGGGGGCACGGGGGTTGGGGAAGGCTGGGCGAGGGGAAAGAGGGGGGTGGGGGGCACTGGGCAAGGGGGGCGTGGGGGGTGGGGGGGACTGGGCGAGGGGGAAGAGGGGGGTGGGGGGTGGGGCCGAGGGGGAAGAGGAGAGAGAGAGTGAGGGTGGAGAGGAGAGAGATGGAGGGGGAGCTTACCGACGGTGGAGGTGAGGGCAGCCCAATGGAGGTGCTGGCGACGCGGTGGGGGCGATTTTAGAGAGAGAGAGAGGGATTTTAGAGAGATAGAAAGAGGGACTTGAGAAAGGAGAATGAGGCATATTGGGAACCTTGGGCGCGCATAGATATAGGTGGGTGGCACGAATTTCAAAAATTTGAAGAATCCACCTTACGGTCGTGGAAGACATCTTCCATGACCGTTTTTTGAAAAACGGTCGGGGAAGACCTAGTCTTCCACGACTGTTTTTCAAAAAATAGTCATGGAAGACCTTCCATGACAGTTTTTCACAAAAAGGTCATGGAACAATTATTCTTTAAATTTTTAAAATTTTTCAAAATGGTCATGGAATCTATATATTCCACGACAATTTTTGTTAAAACCGTAGTCGAAGATACTTTTACACGATGGATTTTGCAAAAGCCGTCGTAAAAAATTTATCTTAAACATTTGCTACACATGATAATATTCTTTGCTGCCCAGGGTGGCTAGCCGATGTGTTAAGCATCCAATGGCCCAGAATCATGAATAATTTATCTCTGTTTTCACCACAAATGTAACTATAGATACATATACAAACACCGTTAAAAATATTGAAAAATTAAATAATTTTAAGGAAAAACTTAAAAGTAAATTCACATAAAAGGTTCATTGATGCTCAATCTTTTTATCTTTTTTTTCATTGGTTCTTCAATACATATCCATTCCACATCTTCACGAAGCAAGTGCGAAACATCATCTTCAAAATTATCTATCTCTTCAACCAGTGGCAATCCCTTTGTGAATGAAGGGATGTCTGAGCAATCCTCATCAACTTCTTGACCATTGATAACTATTCTTGGCTTTGTCGGGACGACTAGAGACAGTTCTATGTCTTGGGGATCTTTAACATAAAAAACTTGGATTGCTTGTGATGCCATAATGAAGGGATCATTCCTATATCCCAATCTTCTAAAGTCAACCATTGTGATGCCATCATCGTTGTTCTTAACATAGTTATTGTCATCCCACTTACACTTAAAAAGTGCTATGCATAATCCCCCATAATCAAGTTCCCAAATATCTTCAATGATGCCAAAGTAGTTCATGATCCCATATACCGGATTCTTGTCCTTGGCGGAGGCAATATGCATAGCCTCAGCACGGAGAGTCACACCACTATTTTGCACCGGATGCTTCTCATCTCTTTCATGAGTGTAGAAAGTGTAACCATTTATGGAAGATGACATATACCTTGTAACTACCGACAACAGTCCTCTAGCTAGGTTCTTCAATTGCTGTGACATGTTCTCATCATGTGATGTGGAGCACTTGCCATAGATGTGTGCTCTAATCCACAACCGGAAGATCCGGTTGTGTTCATCTTGCAACCACTTCTCATTTCTTGCTCTTTTTGGGTATGCTTTTTTTAATTCATTCATGTGCACCTCACTGAAAGGCTCCACTTCATTAGCATTATGCAAGACATAAAGACAAGCTTGCTCCCACTCCTCTCGATTTACTGATGAAGGATTGCCCGTAGATAGTCCCCTAGCCTCAATGTTTATAGTCTTTGGCACCCCAATTGTGTACGCATTAGATAGGTACTCGAAGCAAAATTCAACCTGATTCCTCGGCTATGTAACTTTCCACAATACATCCCTCCGGCCTATTTCGATTCTTCACATAGCCCTTCGAAACCTTCATATATCTTTCAAATGGGTACATTCATCTCAAATACACCGGTCGACATAACTTAATTTCACATACTAAGTGCATCATTAAATGAATCATGATGTCAAAAAATGCCGGTGGAAAATACTTTTCAAGCATGCATAAGGTTTGCACCAACTCCGATTGCAGTGAATCTAACACAAGTGGATCAATGACCTTCGAGCATATTGAATTGAAGAACAAGCACAACTTGGAAATTACAAATCTCACATCCTTTGTTAGAATTCCCCGCAAAGCAAGTGGTAGTAATTGCTGCATCAACACATGACAATCGTGTGTTTTCATGCCAATAAGTTTCAAATTCTTAACTGACACCAACTTTTTAAGGTTCAAAGAATACCCGTCTGGCACTTTTAATGAAGCAAGCCATTCATTGAGCTTTCTCCTTTCTGCTCTGGATAATGTGTACTTTGACGGAGGTAAGTAAGTACAATTCTCTCTTTTCTCAGGAAACAAATTAGGCCTAATATCCGTTTCCATGAGATCTAACTGCACCTTCTCACCATCCTTAGTCTTGCCCGGAATGTCAAGCAACGTGCCAACTACAGATTCACATACATTTTTCTCAATATGCATAACATCCAAGCAATGACGAACAAAAAGTGTCTTCCAGTAGGGAAGATCAAAGAAGATTGATCTTTTTTTCCATGTTCCATCATTTGGTAGCTCGTCCTTACCTCGCTTTCTCTTCCGAATACGACTCTTATATCTTTTACCATTTCAAATATTTGCTCACTTGTCAAAGGGCGAGGGGGGTCTCTTTCTTTGCTGTTGCCATCAAAGGCTTTCTTTTGTTTATGGTAGCGATGATCTCTTGGCAACCATCTTCTATGACCAAGAAAAATGATTTTCTTCCCATTCTTCAACCGTTTGTGAGACGTTTCCTTCATGCAAATAGGACAACCAATAAAACTCTTCACCGAATAACCAGATAAATTGCCATATGCGGGGAAGTCGTTAATTGTCCACATCAACATTGCACGGAGTCTGAACATCTCTTTTCGGTAAGGATCTCTAACTTTAACTCCAATGTCCCACAACTTTTTTAAGTCATCGATTAACGGTGCCAAGTATACATTAATGTCATTGCCTGGTTGGTGAGGAGTTGAAATCAATAATGACAACATTAAAAACTTTCGCTTCATGCACAACTTTAGAGGGAGATTATAGTTAACAAGTATTACGGGCCAACTACTATGCCTACTACTCATGTTACCATGTGGGTTCATTCCATCCGTCGACAAAGCGAAATGTATGTTTCTTGGATCCGCACTAAAGTTGGGATGATCGGCATCAAAAGTCTTCCATTGTGGTGAATCCGTCGGGTGTCTAAGCATACCATCATCCACTCGTTTGTCATGATTGCCATTTCAAATTCTTGGCATGTTCTGGATTTTTGAATAAACGCCTCAAACGTGGTACCGGTGGAATGTACCATAACACTTATTTGTGCACTCCATTCTTGCCGTCTTTTGGCTCCTTTCCTTTCTTCCACCTCGCTTGTTGACAAACTGGACAATAATTCTTGTCCACATACTCATGCCTATAGAGAACACAATCATTTTCATAAGCATGAATTTTCTCATAATCCATTCCCAAGGTGCTCAAAGTCTTCTTAGCGTCATACATACTAGTTGGTAATTTATTACCCTCTGGTAGAAGCCTTCCTAAAAATTCCAACAGCTTTGTGAAACTAGAATTTGACCACCCACCCGGCGCTTTCAAAATTCATAAACCAACTAAAGCAGACAATTTAGTAAAATTGGTACACCCCTCATACATGGGTGTCTCTGCATCATTCATCATTGTCTCAAATAAATCCGGATGGTGCATAAAGTGTTCTTCTAAATCATTGACCATGTCAACCATATTGTCTTGATCATCCATATTATCCTCCACAATAGCTTGCTTTTCTTTACTTAGTAAAGTTGGATTGAAATTAGACTCGCCATGAAAATGCCACGTTTGATAACTACTTATAATTCCATTTCGAAATAAATGTCCTCTAACAATTGGAATTGGATGCAATCTATGGTTTCCACATTGAACACAAGGACACCAAATTTTATCACCATTGGCATGACTTTTGGCAAAATTCAAGAACTCTTCCACACCATTCACATACTCTCTAGACAATCGAAAATCCCACATCCATTTCATATCCATTTTGCAATACCTAAATCGAAATAATAAATAGCAAATGTTAAAT
Source organism: Artocarpus heterophyllus (assembly GCA_025403435.1). Lineage (NCBI taxonomy): Eukaryota > Viridiplantae > Streptophyta > Magnoliopsida > Rosales > Moraceae > Artocarpus > Artocarpus heterophyllus. Next base: position 14,777,263 of record CM046328.1, read on the forward strand.
TAAAATTAATTTCACAATCTATATATATATATATACACCCACATATATACATTAATTAAACATAAAACGAAAACATGACTACCGACAACGGTCACAAGTTACACATACTCATTATGAAACAAAGAAATCATACCCATGATCCACAATACAAATTTCATGGAATAAACAAAAAAATCAACAACTATTTATCAATTTCGAATTAATTATACAACACAATCAACAACAATTTATCAATATAACAAAAACTTACAATTTGGGCTGAGATTAAGTAGTGTGGAGGCGGAGAGGGATGGCGGCAACTGATTCAGAACGCGTCTGTGTCTGTATTTGAGAAGCGAGTTTCTAAATTGTGTCTGAATGTTGAGGTGGAAAGGGGGTTTTAAAGTAAGATCCTACGACGGTTTTGTTAAAATTTGTCAGCGGAATACAGGAGCTACCACGACGGTTTTTTAAAAAACCATCATGAAAGAGGAGGTATTCCACGACGATTTTTTAAAAACCATCGTGAAAGAGGAGGGATTCCACGACTGTTTTGTGAAAAACCGTCATGGAATCTAGCATATTCCACAATGGTTTTTCACAAAATCGTCATGGAATCCCTCCTCTTTCACAACGGTTTTTTAAAAAACCATCGTGGTAGCTCCTACCCCTTTCCACGACGGTCTTCATTTTCGTGGGCGTAACTCGCCACGCTTTTCTCGTGGTACCACGACTGTTTTTAGGAAACGGTCATTAAATAAAGGTCGTCTAATCCAAGATTTGTTGTAGTGTACACGATGGTTTTCAATAAAAACCGTTGTGTAATCTTGGTTATTTTCTACCTTCCATGACCTTTTTTTTGGCAAAAACAATCAGTGCAAGGTATGGTTTTATTGAAATCATGCCTAAGTAATCATATATCTACTCTACTACCTATATCTAAGCAATCATGCCTAAGTAATAATTCACACAAACATATACTAACAATGCTAAAACTAAAACTAAACCTAAATAATTCATACAGATACATATAAAGCACAAGTAGATTGTCATTCATGCAAACACACATACAAACATTAACTAAATAACAAATGTTAATATAACTGACATAAAACAATAGTAATTCTAATCACAAACTAGATATTAAATAACAAAACTAATTAAGAAATAGAATAATTAACATAACAAATTGATGGAATTAATTTTTAAAACTAAAACAATATAACCAAAAATTAAAAAACTAAACAATAAAAAACTAATTGAAATGTTACCAAACAGCGATCGGAGGCGAGCAATGGCGAAGTCATGGAGGTAATGAGCTCAAAGAGAAGAACACTTGGAGAGTTCATCAAACATGTAGTGGGCATCACACATACAAATACATACACAAATGCATAAAAAGTAATTGAAACTAAAACTATATAACTAAAAACAAAAAAAAAAAACTAAACAATGAAAAAGAAATGAAATGTTACTAAATGGCAGTCGGATGTAGGCAATGGCGGGGTTGTGGAAGCAATGAGCTTAAAGAGAAGAACACTTGAAGAGAAAAACCTTCACAAGCGAGGGATGGTGACAAGCTCATCAGTTGTGGAGGCCCTGATGCTAACGGCAACATGTTGTGTTAAGGCAAAAACAACAATGGCGATGGTGGTGGTAGAGAGAGATAGAGGATTTGAGGGTTAGATAGAGAAGTAGGATCGGGTTTAGAGAGAAAGGATTGAGTTTTAGAGTTAATTTGAATAAAAAAGAGAGAAAAAGAGTGGGCTTTTAAAATTTTGCTGGTTGTGGTAAGGGCAGGTTTTTTAATTTTTGCTGACTATCTTTCATGATGATTTTTGGTAAAAACCGTCGTGTAACATGCCTCCTACTATGATAGTTTTTTAAAAAAATAGTTGTGGAATCTTTTGTTTATTACCACAATGGCTTTCATGTTTTAGCATGCCCCCCATGTGTTTTCCCCACTTAACATGATAGTTTTTAAGAAACCGTCATTTATTAAGTGTAATGTATTGTACAATTTCTAGTGCTACTTAAATAGCAGCAAAGTTGTCGAACAGAAAAAAGAAAAAAAGAAAAACAAGTGGGAAAGAAAAAAAGGTTTTCTTAGGGTTTCATAAGTAGTCTACACATAAAATCTATATAAAGATCTCCTATTAGTAATCCTACACTCACACTTCATTCCTTCCTTATTGATTGGCTTCATGCTTGGTTTTCTTTGGCTTTATCAAAGTTTTTAATCTCCTTAATTATACTAATCTTGGTAAGTGTATCAATCATTTAACATGTTTGTTTGATATTTTGGTATGATAGATTAGTATTATAATTATTATATTGTCATATAGATTCTTTTATTATATGTATTTCATGTCAATTGGTATTTGAAATAGTTGATGATTTGGTTGTTTTGATTAACCTCTCATTAAACCCTAGATTGGAGATATCATAGATTTTCATATTTTTGTTATGTAGATCTTTATGGGTGTATTTTATTATTAATTATCATCATGTTAATTATGTGTTTAAGATTTTAATTGAGGTTTTATTAGGTTATAGATTGGTATTAATTTTTTTAATGCCTTATGCCTGCTTTTCATATAAACGCTTGGTAGCCATCATGTTCTAGTAATTTTCGATTCTATATTACTCTATTTATATTTTTCTTATATTTTTCCAAAATACTAGACATCTAGGCTTTCATTTCGTTTTTGAATCACTTAAATTAGAGTTTCCATTAAATAGTTATGATTTTTCAAAATTGACCCAGAAGCTGTACAGTTTTATACAAAATCAAAATTTAGACCGAATTTTGAAGACTTTTTTCATCATGCAATTTATTTTCAAAATATGTGTATAATATATTAAGCTCTTTATTTTGATTCTAGTTTTGAATGCCACTGATTTTGACTAATTTAGAGTTAAGATGAAATTGTTGTGAATTTTTAAGTGAATAATGGTCATTCTGCCTATTTTTGGGGATTATGCCTTAGGTTCATAAATTGTGATTTTGTGCTTCTTGATGTTCAATAATAGTATGAGATGTTTATATATTGTTAATAGTATTATTAGTGACCTATGGTCAATATGATTATTTGGCATGAACTCTTCAAAGAAGCAAGCACATTGAAGACCTGAGTTATCGTGTCACCTACTATTAAAGGTTGTGTAAGTCTAAAGGTCAAGTAAGGACATCTCTCACCTGCAATATGAGTATTCAAATTAAAAATATTGATGTTGATGACATGTTATGTAAGACGTTTTAAGAGGAGGATTTTTAATAATGAGGAAATTGATGGAAAACGATGAAAGATGATGTTATTTTTACCTCATTAATTTTTTTGATGGTTATATTTTTATGATAACTTATATATATGTATTATCTATATTATTATTTTTGATGTTTTAAAAAAAGGCATTGTACACATGATGGATTGATGGTGATGATAGGTCCAGTGAATGGACCAACCGGTGAGCATTCGCTTCATCTTGTCACAGTCAGTTTAGGGGTCGCTCTCTCACTCTTTCTGTGACTAGCGTGCTATGACGGTAGAACGCCAAGGCCCTACTATAAACAGATATTTTGAAGTATTACTATATATGTTATTTAAAAAATATTTATTTAATAATGAATTAATTTTATTGAACATTGTTAATTGATGAAAATGTTTTATGAGAGTTAGGGTGTACTTATCAAGTATTATGCTAATCAGGTGTTTCCCATATTGTAGCTAGGAATAGGAGTTAGGTATGAGGATGGAAGAGCTCGAAATGGGTGTGTGCGTGGTGACAGAAATGGAATATCAAAGCGACACGTCCAGAATTAATGATGATTTAAGCTTTATTCAATTATTTATAATTCTGTAGATTTTAGTTTTTTTAATTTATTTTATGAGATTGTGCAAGTTAAAGATATTTTGTTAAGTTTAAGGTTTTTGGTAACATTGTAACTATGTTTTTATTTTTAGGTGAAATTATTTGATTTGATTAAAAAGTCATGTTTTTTTAAAAAAAAAAATAAAGTTATTTTCGCATTACTTTGTCTACCTAGATTCAGCAAAATTGTGTTTTTTCATAAGCAATAGATGTTATGAGATGGTAACTGAGACGTCCTACTAGGTGGCATTACAGATATGGTATTAGAGCAGTTTTTGAATTATCATCATGCATTCATACCTACATCCTTCAAGTAAGTCGTTCTTACTATAACTTAGATAATAAGTGATGTTACATTTGATTTGATGACTGACGGATAGTAGGATGACATGAGGAGGAAACAAGCATGTAGACAAATGCTTAAACAAGAGTTCGTAGCTTAACCCAATTTAGCGGAAATGGTTGCTCAACTTCAACAGCAACTTGCATATCAACAAAGAGTCATAGACGAGTTGAGACAGGGATTCACGATGCCACTAACCTATAGAGAAGTCATAATGTCTACTCATTAGCTACGTTTAGTGCTAATAAAAATTGATGATAAAGAGCTTTATAGTGATTTGATATTGCTGGCCATGTACAACTATAATGTGACCCTAGGGATGGGTTTCTTAGACAAGTGTAATGTATCCATTAAATGCCAAAAGTGACGAATTGAGTTTATACCTAAAGGTAAAGAGCGATTTGAGTTTGTTGGTGTGCCAAGGAAAAAGACAAAGATCTTTCTATCTACAGTGAAGGCTCAGACAATGTTAGACAATAGATATATGGGCTTTCCAGCAAACATAGTTGACAAAAAGAAGGAAAAAAAAGTAGAAGATTGATGATGTGCCAGTTGTTAGTGAATCTAGTAAGGTGTTTCCTAATGATTTGCTAGGATTCTTGCCTGATAAGGAGATTGAAATTGGGATTGAACTTGTGCTTGGTATGGGGCCTATCTCAAAAGCACCATATCGAATGGCACTAGTAGAGTTGAAAGAATTACATGAGCAGCTGAAAGAGCTTCTTGAGAAAGGATTTATACGACGAAGCCATTCACCGTAGGGAGCACCGATATTATTTGTGGAGAAGAAAGACAGGTCAATGAGGCTTTGTATAGACTATCAAAATTGAACAAGGTGACTATAAGAAACAAGTACCCATTGCCAAGGATTGATGATTTGTTTGATCAATTGAGAGGTGTGACAGTTTTCTCCAAGATCGACTTGAGGTTGTGTTATCACCAATTAAAGATAAAGGAGGAAGATATTCCTAAGTTTGCCTTTTAGATAAGGTACGTTACTACGAATTTGTGGTTATGCCTTTTAGGTTGACAAATGCTCCTGCACCGTTTATGGATCTAATGAACCAAGTGCTTAGGTATTTCCTTGATAAATTTATGATTGTATTTATCAATGACATCTTTATTTACTCAAAGTCTCAAGAGAAGCATGGTGAGTATTGAGGATTGTGCTATAAACATTGAAGAATCATCAGCTTTATGCCAAATTCTTTTAAGTGTGAAGTCTAGCTAGACCATGTGGCATTCTTAGGCCATGTGATCTCTAAAGATGGTGTGATGGTTGATCCTACAAAAGTAAAAGCTATTAACAATTGGAGCTAACCAATAATTGTTAATGAGATAAGAAGTTTCTTGAGATTAGCAGGATATTATAGGAAGTTTATGAAAGGATTTTCTAAGTTGGCTATGTCTCTAACAGCAATTACTCGAAAGGGAAAGAAGTTTGAATGAAATAATGAATGTGAGCAATGTTTCTAAGAGTTAAAAAGGAGACTAACGAGTACACCTATTCTGATAATTCTGGAAGGCAATGAAGGGTTTGTGATCTACAATGATGCTTCAAGAATGGGTCTTGGTGCTGTGTTAATACAACATAAGAAAGTAATAACCTATGCCTCAAGACAATGAAAGATTATGAGAAAAAATACTCTACTCATGATTTGCAATTCGCAACCATGGTTTTTGCATTTAAGATCTAGAGGCACTATTTGTATGGAGTCCATTGCATGATTTTCACTGATCACCAAAACTTGAAGTACTTTTTAACACAGAAAGGCTTGAATATAAGGCAACAAAGATAGCTAGAGTTGGTAAAAGACTATGACTATGAGATCTTTTATCATCAAGACAAGGCGAATAAGGTGGCTGATGTACTAAGTAGAAAATCTTTTGTGGCATTGATGTCAATATAGGAAAGGTCCAAGCCATTGCAAAAGCAAATTGTGGATTTCGGTATAGAGTTAATTGCAGGACGACCATCATCTTTGACTTTGGCTTCGACATTGTTTAATGACATCCAAGGGAGACAAGATTGAGATTAGAGCCTTCGAAGGATCAAACAAGAGGTAAAAGAGGGGAAATGTGATGGTTTTCATACGTCTAACGATGAAGTTCTATTTTTCAAAGATTGATTATGTGTGCCAAATGTTGATGACTTGAGCAAGAAAGTGTTAGAAAAAGCTCATGTTACACCCTACAATATGCATCCTGGTTCCACTAACATGTATAACGACATGAGAAACATTTTTTGGCAGTTTGGAATGAACAAAGATGTGGCCAAATATGTAAAAAAATGCTTAACCTGCTAGCAAGTCAAGGCAGAATGCCAGAGACCAGGAGGAGTGTTGCAGTCTATTCAAATACTTGAGTAGAAATGAAAAGATATAGCTATGGACTTCGTCAATGGGTTACCCAACGCTACCAATAGATTCAATGCTATTTGGGTGATAGTCAATAGATTGATGAAATCGATGCATTTTCTACTGGTGAGGATGATGTATTCATTAGAGAAGCTTGCCTAGCCATATCTTAAGGAGATAGTGCGACTTCACGGTGTTCCCAAATCTATTATCTCAGATAGAGATAGTACACTTTTGGAAAAGTGTTCAAGCAGCTATGGTAATGAAACTATAGTTTAGTATTGCTTTTCATCCTTAGACAGATGAACAGACTAAGAAGACTAATCAGATATTAGAGAATATGGTCCATGCTTGTGCTTTAGACTTCAAAGGAAGTTGGTGTGAGAAATTACCATTGGTAGAACTTACTTACAATAACAGTTATCAGGCGATTATAGGGATGGCGCCCTATGAGGCGTTGTATAAGAGGTGGTGTAGGATGCCAATTTATTGGCACTAGGTAGGAGAGAATAAAGAGATGGAAACTGAGATGAAGAAGAAGACAAACTTCGTAAATAAGATGACAAAAACAGTGAAGATCATTTGCCAAAGAATTGAGACTATTTAGAGCCGACCAAAGAACTACATTGATGTTCGATGAAGGCCGCTAGATTTTACCATAAGTGACTCTGTTCTTATCAAAGGGCCCCTGATGAAGGGAGTAATGAGATTTAGCAAGAAAGGGAAGCTTGTCCATGTTATGTAGGAGTTTACGAGATTACTAAGCAAGTTGGTAATGTGGCTTATAAGTTAGACTTGCTCGAGAAGATGTTAACCATTTGGTCTTGCGTCTATTTACGCATTTTAAACTAACCTCAAGTATAAGGTTGTCTCAAGTAATATTTTCTCGGTGAATCCGAGGTCGAACCCACAAGGAAGGATTTATTCAGTTCCAGTACATGTATTATATTAACTTTTTCTTTTTATTTAAACTGAAAAATTTGAGGATTAATATTTATTATTCACATAATGTATTTACAATATTTACACATTTTTTACAACATTTTTCATCTTTAGATTTTGATAATATGGAACTTTAATAACAAGAAACGCAATTAATAACTTAAGTAGAGTAACAACAATAATAACGACAATTTAAAGAAGTGAAACAGCAATAATAACAGGGCTGAGGTTCGAAGGTTCTGTTCTGACGATTATCTTTAATATATTTTAGTTTCTCTTTTTATTTATTAGTTGGTTTAAGTATGCACTAAGCCATCCTATGTCGACAATAAATCAAGAATTACCAAGCATTTACTGTGCCATTCCATGTCTATAATGCAGCAAAAACACAACTTAATAAATAAGCAGCATTTCAATATAACTTAACTAAAATAACAACCAAGATAGTGAGTTAAGCATTTACCGAGCCATTCTCTGTCTACGAGTAATCAAGGTCCTCCCAAGCATTATCCGTGCCAGTCTATGTCGTCGATAAATCAAAACCGTAATTTTGCCAGAGTTCTAGCTAAGAAAATATTGAACTTCTAGGTTTTCTAAGAGAATATTTTGGCATTACAACAGCTTAGAAAACTAAGAAAAACCAAAAATATTTAAGATAATTTTGCAAGAATTTCCCCCTCTCCCCTCAGCTAAAAAGAAATTTAGAAAGACATAATTAATAAAGTACTACTGATATTATTAAACATAATTTCTACAACATAAACTAGAAAATATTTTACAAAAAAACTAGATTAAAAACTAGAATAAAAACTAGACTATAATTACTACAACAGCATTTTCATGCTGCGGATCGCTCTCCCAACTGAGGCAAAAGCCTCGGTATTTATAGTGATTCGAGGTTGCAAACGTCCATTGCTATTTAATGATCCTTACTGTTGAAAGTTGACGATTTTCAATTATTTGTTTCTCTCTTCTTCGCGCTAATCCGCGGTCGTGAGTATGCGAATTTGAGTTTGTAATCCAGTGTGACGCATACCGGAACAGCACGGAACAGGAACGATCTGAACCGTTCAAAACGAGATCCAACGGCTGTCAGACGCAGGCAAGATGGGCCCAGGTTGGACCAGTGGGGCCGAGTTTTCAGGACCGTTAGATCAGTCTCGGTATTCGCATCGAATGGCTGAGAGAGAGGCTGCATGTGATCATGACCGCACTCGATCCAAGACGGTCTGAGACACTCCACTGACACGCTGCAGCTTGTCGGCGCGTGTAACGCACTGCGCCAATCATATCTCGACACGTGGACCGCACTTTGAGATTCTGCTGACGCACCGAATGACGCGTTGACACGCGTCTCTTCCTCAGATGGCTGAGATTGATTTGGTAGTGAATCCGACGGCTCCCATGACGCCACGTGTCCTCTGCATTTTGAATTTTGAATTTTTTAAAGATTTTTGATGCATTTGATGTCCGATTTTATCCGTTTTGGCATCGTTTTGCTCCATTTTTTCTCCAGATTTCAAATCTAAAATCACAAACACACTAATATTAATTATTTTACAAACGTAATATTTATTAAAAATATTTATTTTACAATAAAACACACAAAAATAGATAAAAACTCTTAAAATTTCCAGTCTCTTGCGGTTGAGCACAGATATAATTTTTATGACTTGGAAATATTTTTAATAATTACTAAAAATATAATAAGACATATTTATAAACTTAAAACACACTACCAAATACACTAACACTCAAAATAAAATAACCGCATTACTTTTACGGTTTTGACTATTTACAGACTAGACACTTATTTAACACACCAAAATGACTCTAATAATTACCAAAAACATAAAAACACACTAAAAACGCATTTTTAATCATATTTTCACACCAAGACACAAAAATACTTATTAACACAAAATGCTAATAATTAGAGGATTTAATGAGAAATAAAAGCGTAAACAAATGATTTAAGCTTTAGAAAATGTACACTTTTATAGTCTCATCACACCCCCCAACCAGCTTATTGCTAGTCTCTAGCAACTAAAGCGATAAAACTTAAAACAGTCAAAAGATTTTTTTTTTTTTTTGAAACTTGCGATTCCTCACTGATTTTCCTCAGGGTTTACCTCATATTCATGCCTCAAGGTAAAGTTGCAAACATTAATTAAGTTATGATTCATGTCTAGAGTTTGTCAATTATTTAAGATGAATTTTTCCCTATGTGTGTGTGAATTTCTATTACTAATCAATGCATATTAACTAGATAAATTTATATTAATATATCTTAATTTATTTAAATAAATTCTTATAAATTTGTTTTTCATCCCTCTCTCCACTAATGTAGAATAACACCTTGTTAAAGACCTTTAGGACTTTATTCAGCTTATAATGTAAGGCTTGGGTTAAAGGTATGACGGAAGAGATATTTGAGGCTTAGTTTACCCATAAGACACTTACAAAAATTCCGAACCTTTAAAATGTACAATCCAATTCCCAAAGTTTACAATCCCAAACTCGAAATGAAATTTCCTTTGTCAACCACTTTTTATTAATCTTCTTCTTCTTCTTCTTTTTTTTTTTTGATCTTTTTGTTTTTATTTTGTTTTTTTTTTTTTTTTTTAATAACTGAAGAGTTACGTACATATTTTACAGAGGTAACAGATATTCCTAACTCATCCTAACTTCATAAACCTAAATTCACTTGAAAGAACAGATGTCTTATGAGTGAAAGGTACAAGAAAAGGATTATGAATTAAAAAGGCTAGGCTAAATATATGGGTAACAAAGAAAATAGAACATTAAGCACAACGAGGTGACTAGGGATATAAAATATAAACAGGTTAGCTTCAAAGTCTCAAACGATCCAAAGATGGCCTAAATTATATCTATAACTTAGTGTTATCTAGGATTTCATCTCAAGAGGGATTTAAACAAGTTATAAGATTTTATAAAAATAAACCAAATTATACTAACATAAACAGTCTCTAAATTAATATAACAAATCATAGTGCAAGATTAAGTGTTCAAATTTTGGAAAAATTTCATCCTAAACATATGGCAAACTAAAGAAACTAACATAAACTTAAATAATATTTAAACTTTACCTTAAGTCATGGAAATGATATAATCTTGATATCGTCATTGGATAGGAGGCAAATCACCAAAATATTTTTAGATTTTTTTTAAAAAAATTTTTTTAAAAATTTTTTTTTTTTATGAATGCAATGCAAACACATAGTTTTTACAATCATGTAGAAACACGTTTCAAGAATGCTAGTCACTCCATTACTCAGCTATTTCTACCAAGGTGAAGATGCGTTTCAAGAATAATAAATACTCCTTACCTCAGCCATCTTCAAACTTTTATGCTACAAAAGAAAAATGCAGAGATGAGAATTTTGCAAACACAAAGAACTTCATTTTCGGACCATTATCGAGACGCGTTTTAGGTCAAAACCTTCACTCAGCCATCTCGACCTATGAACACATGAATCTTAAAGTCTTACAAACAGCACACTTTTTTTTTTCGCTTGGTTTTTTTTTTTTTTAAACTAGTTCCAGATTCAATCACAAAAGAAAAAAAAAATTGACACAACCTTCTCCCCCCAACCTATATTGAACACTGTTCCAAAGTTTAACAAGATTAAATAAGAAAGGTAACAACATATACTTACCAGAGCGGTTATTCAAAGACAAACACATAAACAAAGACAAAACAACAATGCTGTAAGTAAAACTAAAAGAGGAAGAGTTTAGAGAGAAAGATCCTAATCTCGTTTGCGTTTTCCGCAGAACTTTGATGTTGCAGTGTCCGTTTCAGGATCAATGACGTGCATTTTTTCGAGCAATTCCTCTACAGTAGTGGCAAAGATAAAAATCTTTCTTCTTGACTCATCAAGAAACTTTTGTTCCACAGCATGATCTAAAAAACTAAGCAAACTGTCAAAGTAACCATTTATATTTAACAAACCAACAGGTTTAGAGTGTAGTCCTAACAATTTCCAACTAGCAATGGCAAAAAGTTCCTCTAGAGTTCCTAAACCTCCAGGTAAGGCCAATGAAAGCATCAGAAGCAAACTCCATGTCTCTTATTCGCTCAGGCATACCTGCAACTATTTTTTCAACACCAATGGTAGGGCCACATAAACGACTTTGAGCAAGGACACCTGGAATAATACCTAGAGCTCCAGTACCTCCAGAACGTCTTCCAACAGAGACAGTAGCCATTAAACCTAGACTACCTCCTCCATAGACAAGGTTTATCTTTTTCGTAGCCAAGACATAGCCTAAATGAAATGCATTTTCTATGTAATCAATGCCTCTTCCTGATTTAGAACCACAAAACACACAGATATTGTTGAACTTTAAAGATGACTGGGACGAGGAATCCATGATAGTTACTAAGACTAAGACTCTTTTTTTTTTTTTGAATGACTCTATCTTACAAATTCGCTCTGAGAAAAACTTAAGAACTGAAAGGATTTTATAGACACCTAAAGAGAACGTTGGGTAAAATTAAATAAAGACAGCTGTGATGACAGACAAGGACAAATAAATATGACACCCCTGCAGACAACTTGTACCTGACAAGACTATTTACCTTTTGACAAACTGGACTTTACTGTACAACTTTTGACAAATGGGACTAAATTTTAAAATTCGAAGCAAAGCTTATCTTACACGACACACAAGACACCTACCGAATATAATTATGCATCTGACAAAAGAAGAAAAGTCAAGATATCATTATTATAAGATAAACGGTACAATCACAATTATTAAACAACAACAACTGTACAAATCACACAAAAATAAAAATCTTTTTGTTGATGAGATTTTATTCGAGAATGAGTTAAAGAAAACTTTTGTTAATCAAAACGCGTTTCCAGAAATTCCGTTACTCAGCCGTTTTGATGATGTTTTTCATTAAAACCATGATCACACCTCGAATAAATTTTCAATCAATTTTTTTTTTTGGGACAAACACATAGAGAAACAAAGAAAATACCTTACAGACCTTGTTCTAAAGTGGAAGGATCATGAGTCTGTTTTCCATCTAACATTATCGCAAACTGAACAGTTGGGTCTTTTAGCGTCAGATTCCCAAGACGTTCTTTTTCTTCATGAAATTGAGGCCAGAGTTGTTTCATAGCCCCCCAGACGTATCCACTTGGATGGGACTCAAGAGAAACTCAGAGATCTTCTAAGTTCTCATTCCTAAGACCATTTTTATAGAACTGAATTTTATCTTCCCTATTTCTAGATACGAAACCAGGTGAGGGACATTTTCCAGAACAAGTTTGACGAGAACATTTATGACATTTTGACTCCATACGACGAGCTCTTCTTTTTCTAGCACACAGACTTGTACCCATTCTAGGCAAACCTACATTGTTTACATCATTTGAACGATTAAGACCTTCTATGTACATCTTGATATCAGTAGGAAGCTTAAAACATGAAAGTACCCAAAGACGAGTGACTCTAGTTTTATACTTCTTTCTGATCTCTCTTTGAGAAAGTAAAGGGAAATATTTCTTTAAGTGCTCATATTTCGGATCCATGATTGAGAAATTGAGATTCTTGAGAGTGAATTGAAAGCTTTAAGAGAGAGTTCGAGAGAGAATTGCAAAGATTTTTATCGAAGCAGAAGAAAAGAAGATTGAAAAGTGTTTGAAAGATTGAAGAATTTTGAAAGAGTTTTGAAGAATTTCTTGGAATTTTAGCGAGAAGACAGAGAAAATTTGAGAGAGAGAACAAGAAATTTAGAGAGAGAAAGAACAAAGATTTCTGAGCTTGGATGCACAGTAACAGATTTTATAGACAAGGGGTGGACTTCTGTTCAGACACGGGGAAGCTTACTCAGACGCACGTGAGAGTAATGGGCTGAACTAAAATGGGCCAAAGAAAAGTAACCTAACAGATTACTCAGACAAGAAAATATTTTTGTATTTTTGAGTTTTTTTTTTTTATAGATCTAAAATTCAGAAAAATTCATTGAAAATTATTTCATTAAAATGCGTTTCTAGAGGCCGTTGATACAAAAATACCAACTAATCGTGCTGATTATAACCTCCATAATTTCTACCATTTTAATGAATTTTTGAAATTATTTTTCTGATTTTTAGGAAAAACAAAGAAAATAAAGATACGACAAACACAAAAAAAAATAAAAAAAATAAAGACAATACAAACATTAATCTATAACTATGATTTCAGTTTCTGGTTCGGAGTCAGAATCATCAATGTGGATGACTGTTGGAAGAGATGCTCTAAACCTTCCCAAAAGATAGCACTCCCAAAAAGTTAAGTTGCCAGCAGCTGCAAAGAATCTTTGCTGAAATTCTTCTTCATCCATGAGATCATACATAAGGTCATCCATAGTGTCACCCACAGTGTCGCCCATCACCACATCTTCAGGTTCTTCAAAAACTTCATTTTCACATTCAGCCTCAAAATTCAAAATGTTTGCTTCAAGGGATTGGTCAGAAACATTCACAGGATGGTTGTCAACCTTGGGTGGAACATTCGAATCAAAAGAATTAGCCAAATCAGCCAAGGGATCAACAAACGTTCCTGAAGTATTGCTCTCAACAAAATTCACTTCACACTTTCCAAGGGTGATTGTGCCATGTTAAAAACGTTGAATTCTGAAGTCATATTCCCAAAAGACAATTTTAGTATTCCATTTCTACAATTAATCAAAGCATTAGAAGTTGCAAGAAATGGACGACCCAAAATGACAGGAATTTGAACATTTGTATTTGTGACAGGTTGTGTATCCAAAACAATGAGATCCACTGGGTAGTAAAATTTATCAATTTGGACTAACACATCCTTGACAACACCTCTTGGAATTTTTACAGATCGATCAGCTAGTTGAAGTGTGACAGAAGTTGGCTTTAGTTCACCTAAACCTAATTGTTGATAAACAGAATAAGGTAAGAGGTTGACACTAGCACCAAGGTCTAACAAAGCATGTTCAATTTGAGTATTTCTGATGATGCAAGAAATTGTGGGACAACCAGGATCTTTGTGTTTCAATGATGAATCATGTTGAATGATGGAACTAACATTCTCAGCTAAAAATACAGTTTTAGTCACATTATGCTTTCTTTTAATTGTACAACAATCTTTCAAAAATTTTGCATAAGATGGGACTTGTTTGATTGCATCTAAAAGTGAAATGTTAATTTTGACTTGTTTGAACAGTTCAAAAATTTCAGCATTTTTGTCAAACTTCTCTTTTGAAAGCAAAGCTTGAGGAAATGGAATCTTTGGAACAAATTTCTCTTTTGAAACACTCTTTTCTTTTTCAGAATTTTCCTCATCACTGTTAATTTTATCACCACTTTTCAAAGTTGAATTAACGTTCTGATCTTTTAAAAGATTAGTTTTATCAACAGTTTTTCCACTTCGAAGAGTTGTAACAAAGTTAACAGTTTCTTGTTGTGCCTGTGAACTAGAAGAGGCAATTTCATTTGCAGATGGATAATGTACAGGTTGAGCAGAAAATTTGCCTTTTTCTTGAATGCGAAGAGAATAAGTGAGTTTAGAAATGGATTCTTTAATTTCATGAATGTCTTGAGAAGTGCGAGTGTTGTGAACTTCCTGTTTTTGAATGAATGATTTTTGAGCTTGAATGAAAGTTTACAAAGTGTCTTCAAGAGTTTTGACTCGAGAATGGAGATTTTCAGAAAAATTTTGTAGAGGCCTTTGAAAATTTTGAGAATTTGATGGAAATGGTGGTCGGCCTTGAGAGTTTTGTGGTGGAAATGGTGGTGGTGGTTGATATTGCTGTTGTGGTTGATCATTTCTCCAACTGAAATTGGGAGGATTTTTCCATTGTGAATTGTATGTGTCAGAGTGTGGGGATGGAAATGGCTTTCTAGGTCGGTCCAATTGATTTGTGTAATTCACCTGTTCATGGGACTCTTCCTTAAAAATTGGGCATTCATAAGTTGAGTGTCCTAGAGTTTGGCAAACACTACACAAAATTTCAATTTTGGGTTCTTGGACATTCCTCCGTTCCATGGCTTCAATCTTTTTAGTCAAACATGCAATTCTAACACTTAGATCATTTTCTTGACTAAGTTGATGGACACCTCTTTAAGCATTAGCAAGATTAGATCTAATTGAGCCGTCAGAATTACTATGTTGCCAGTATTGAGAGTTATCAGCCAAATTATCAAGGAACTCTAACGCTTCATCAGGTTCTTTATCAAGGAATTCTCCATTACACATTGTTTCAACAAATTGACGGGTTTCAGGAGTTAAGCCTTCATAAAAAAAGCTAATGTAACGCCATTTTTCAAAACCATGATATGGGCAAGAATTCAACAAATCTTTAAATCGTTCCCAGCTTTGGAAATAAACTTCTTTTGCATTTTGGGAAAAATTTTGAATTTGTTTTTTCAAAGCATTGGTCTTATGTGTTGGAAAGAATTTTTTCAGAAACTCAGTTTGCATTTCTTGCCATGTACCTATTGACCTAGGTTTTAAAGAAGTAAGCCAAGTTTTAGCTTTGTCTTTTAAAGAAAAAGGGAAAAGCTTAAGCTTAACAATTTCATTTGAAACTTCCTGGTCAGTGAAGGTAGGACAAACATCTTCAAACTCTCTAAGGTGCAGATATGGATTTTCAGATTCTAAGCCATGAAAATTGGGAAGCAAGTTGATCATTCCAGGTTTAAACCTAAAGTGATGAGCATTGAGAGGAAAAACGAAACATGATGGAGTGGATTCATAGGGTGGTTGCAAATAATCTCTCATTGAGTGAACAACAGGATTGATGATTTGTTGATTAACAATATCTTCATTATGAACACTTTCATCATCAGCCATTTTTGGTGAATTTGAAGACACAACAGAGACGAAATGTGATTCTAAACTTTTCCTAACTAACCTACGACTATTAGACTCACGATACCAAACTTGCATACAAATTATTTAAATATTTACAAAATTTTATAGACAAATACTAAGCTTTTCTCCACTCAGGGAGAGTAGAGTAGTAAATGAAAAGTATCTGCCTTATTAATTTTGTGAAGTTGCGAATTATATTTTTCAAGAATGCCCCCAGGAAAGATTGGTGGTGCTAAGGCTCCTTAAGAACCAATCTCCTTGACAGAACAGCGTTTCAGGAATGACTAGTGTTGGGAAAATCTCTAAAAGTGAACCGGTTATAGGAAAGAATTCTGAACCAGTACCAGTCCCCAATACAAAACTTTCTCAAAAAATACTTTTCACAAAAACACAATTTGTTTATTAAGTATTATGAAAACCTAATCTAAATTTTTATGAAGTTTTATTTCTAAGGCAAAAACCTAAAACTAGCAAAATAAATATTTTACAGAAGAAATGAGAGAAAATAAAATTTTTATGATTTTTTATGATTTTTGATTTTTGATTTTTTTTATTTTTTTATTTTTTGAATATTAAAATAGTGACGTGAATAGTAACTTTCACAAATAGTAACTTACAGAAAATGCATGCAGATTTCTACGTGAACAGTACTTAATACCTGCAAAACAGAATATATTAACAAAAGAAAAGAAATAAAACAAAAGAAAAGAAAAGTTAGTAATATATAAAAGAAAAATAAAAAGGAAGAGAAAATATATTATACAATATTATACTGCACTAAAAACAATACCTTCCCCGGCAACGGCGCCAAAAACTTGGTCTCGCGTCTATTTACGCATTTTAAACTAACCTTAAGTATAAGGTTGTCTCAAGTAATATTTTCTCGGTGAATCCGAGGTCGAACCCACAAGGAAGGATTTATTCAGTTCCAGTACATGTATTATATTAACTTTTTCTTTTTATTTAAACTGAAAAATTTGAGGATTAATATTTATTATTCACAGAATATATTTACAATATTTACACATTTTTTTACAACATTTTTCATCTTTAGATTTTGATAATATGGAACTTTAATAACAAGAAACGCAATTAATAACTTAAGCAGAGTAACAACAATAATAACGACAATTTAAAGAAGTGAAACAGCAATAATAACAGGGCTGAGGTTCAAAGGTTCTGTTCTGACGATTATCTTTAATATATTTTAGTTTCTCTTTTTATTTATTAGTTGGTTTAAGTATGCACTATGCCATCCTATGTCGACAATAAATCGAGAATTACCAAGCATTTACTGTGCCATTCAATGTCTATAATGCAGCAAAAACACAACTTAATAAATAAGCAGCATTTCAACATAACTTAACTAAAATAACAACCAAGATAGTGAGTTAAGCATTTACCGAGCCATTCTCTGTCTACGAGTAATCAAGGTCCTCCCAAGCATTATCTGTGCCAGTCTATGTCGTCGATAAATCAAAACCGTAATTTTGCCAGAGTTCTAGCTAAGAAAATATTGAACTTCTAGGTTTTCTAAGAGAATATTTTGGCATTACAATAGCTTAGAAAACTAAGAAAAACCAAAAATATTTAAGATAATTTTGCAAGAATTTCCCCCTCTCCCCTCAGCTAAAAAGAAATTTAGAAAGACATAATTAATAAAGTACTACTGATATTATTAAACATAATTTCTACAACATAAACTAGAAAATATTTTACAAAAAAACTAGATTAAAAACTGGAATAAAAACTAGACTATAATTACTACAACAGCATTTTCATGCTGCGGATCGCTCTCCCAACTGAGGCAAAAGCCTCGGTATTTATAGTGATTCAAGGTTGCAAACGTCCATTGCTATTTAATGATCTTTACTGTTGAAAGTTGACGATTTTCAATTATTTGTTTCTCTCTTCTTCGCGCTGATCCGCGGTCGTGAGTATGCAAATTTGAATCTGTAATCCAGTGTGACGCATACCGAAACAGCACGGAACAGGAACAATCTGAACCGTTCAAAACGAGATCCAACGGCTGTCAGACGCAGGCAAGATGGGCCCAGGTTGGACCAGTAGGGCCGAGTTTTTAGGACCGTTAGATCAGTCTCGGTATTCGCATCGAATGGCTGAGAGAGAGGCTGCATGTGATCATGACCGCACTCGATCCAAGACGGTCTAAGACACTCCACTGACACGCTGCAGCTTGTCGGCGCGTGTAACGCACGCGCCAATACGCGCCAATCATATCTCGACACGTGGACCGCACTTTGAGATTCTGCTGACGCACCGAATGACGCGTTGACATGCGTCGCTTCCTCGGACGGCTGAGATTGATTTGGCAGTGAATCTGACGGCTCCCATGATGCCACGTGTCCTCTGCATTTTGAATTTTGAATTTTTTAAAGATTTTTGATGCATTTGATGTCCGATTTTATCCATTTTGGTGTCGTTTTGCTCCATTTTTTCTCCAGATTTCAAATCTAAAATCACAAACACACTAATATTAATTATTTTACAAACGTAATATTTATTAAAAATATTTATTTTACAATAAAACACACAAAAATATATAAAAACTCTTAAAATTTCCAGTCGCTTGCGGTTAAGCACAAATATAATTTTTATGACTTGGAAATATTTTTAATAATTACTAAAAATATAATAAGACATATTTATAAACTTAAAACACACTACCAAATACACTAACACTCAAAATAAAATAACCGCATTACTTTTACGGTTTTGACTATTTACAGACTAGACACTTATTTAACACACCAAAATGACTCTAATAATTACCAAAAACATAAAAACACACTAAAAACGCATTTTTAATCATATTTTCACACCAAGACACAAAAATACTTGTTAACTCAAAATGCTAATAATTAGAGGATTTAATGAGAAATAAAAGCGTAAACAAATGATTAAAGCTTTAGAAAATGTACACTTTTATAGTCTCATCACCATTCACAATGTTTTCCATGTCTCAATGTTAAAGACGTATGTAGCTGACCCTAAACTTGTGATTAAATCACAGACAATAGAGGTTCGAGAAGACTTGAGTTATGAGGAGAAACCTATAGAGATTTTGGATAGAGAAGTCCAAAAGCTGAGGAACAAAGAGATCGCATTGGTGAAGGTGTTATGGTGCAATCATCATGTTGAGGAGACGACATGAGAATGAGAGGATGATATGAAAACTAATTATCTTGAATTGTTCTAAGTTTTGAGGACAAAACTTTTATAAGGTAAGAGGGATTGTAACACCCTATTTTTCTATTTACTAGGAAATAGAGAGTCTATCGATAATTGACGACAATGATATTATTACTAGCATGCTATTTAGTAATGTTACAGGTGACAGCGACGAGGGGTTTGATGTGCTAGAAAAGGTTCAAGCCAATTATGTGGGGATTATGGTTATTTATGAATTAATGAAGTGATGAAATATTTTGTTTTGATTTAATTAAACAAAATATGATAGGATGAAATTAATATGAATTTTGGTTTATGTGTTATAGTATGTGGTTTATTTTTTTGACACACATATATATGGATATATAAGTTAAATTGTGTATATATTAATAAACTATAAATTAAATATTGTTATATTCTATAATATATGAATATGTAATATATATATATATATAAGTAAACGTGCCAGGCGTGTATATATTAAATATGAATATATATACACATACACATATATATATTGAGGCTTAAGCATTAAATCAGCGGCAAAGCTGCCGAATAGAAAAAAAAAAGGAAAAAAAAAAGAAGAAGAAAAACACGTGGAAAGAAGAAAAAGGCTTTCTTAGAGTTTCATAAGCAACCTATACATAAAATCTATATAAAAACCTTCTATTAGTAACCCTAAACTTACACTTCATTCTTGACTTATTGGTTGGCTTCATGATTGGTTTTCTTTGGCTTTATCAGAGTTTCTAATCTCCCTAATTGCACTCATCTTGGTAAGTGTATCGATCATTTTACATGTTTGTTTGATACTTTGGTATCATAGATTAGTATTATAATTATTATATTGTCATATAGATTCTTTTATTGCATGTATTTCATGTCAATTGGTAATTGAAAGAGTTGATGATTTGGGTGTTTTGATTAACATCTTATTAAACCCTAGATTGGAGATATCATAGATTTTTCATATTTTTTTATGTAGATCTTTATGTGTGCATTTTATTATCAATTATCATCATGTTAATTATGTATTTACAATTTTAATTGAGGTTTTATTAGGTTATGGATTGGTATTGAATTTTTTAGTGCCTCATGCCTACTTTTCAACAAACACCAGGTAGCCATCGTGTTCTAACGATTTCTGATTCTATTTTTCTCTATTTATATTTTTCTTATATTTTTCCCAAATACTAGACATCTTAAGCTTTCATTTAGTTTTTAAATCACTTGAATTGGAGTTTCTATTAAATAGTTATGATTTTTCGAAATTGACCTAGAAAGTTGTCTAGTTCTATATAGACTTGAAATTTAGACCAAATTTTGAGGACTTTTTTGTCATCCAAATTATCATCAAAATATATGTATAATATATCAAACTCTTCATTTTTTAGTCTTGTTTCTAATGCCACTGATTTTGATTGATTTAGAGTTAAGATGACATTGTTATGAATTTTTAAGTAAATAAAGGTCATTCTGCCTACTTTTGGGGAATGTACCCTAGGTTCATAAATTGTGATTTTATGCTTCTTGATGTTATTATGTGATGAGGTGACGTTAAATGATAATATGGGATGTTTATATGTTGTTAATAGTATTATTAGTGACCTATGGTCAATATGATTGTTTGGTATGAACTCTTCAAAAAAGCAAACACACTGAAGACTCGAGTTGCCGTGTCACCTACCATTGAAGGCTATGTAAGTCTAGAGGTCAAGTAAGTACATCTCTCACTTGCAATCTGATTGTTCAAATTAAGAAGATTGATGTTGATGATATGTTATGTAAGACGTTTTAAGAGGAGGATTTTTAATAATAAAGAAATTGATAGAAAATGATAAAAAATGATGTTATTTTTACCTTATTATTTTTTATGGCTATATTTTTATAAAAACTTGTATATATATATTATCTATATTATTATTTTGATGTTTTAAAAAAGATGTTGTATACTTGATGGATTGATGGTGATGATGGGGTTCGGTGAACGGGCCGACCGGTAAGCGGTCACTTCGTCTTGTCGTGGTCAGTTTGGAGGTCACTCCCTCACCTTTTCCATGACTGGTGTGCTATGACGGTACAACGTTAGGACTCTACTATAGATGGATATTTTGAAGTATTTCTATATATATTATTTTAAAAAATATTTATTTAACAATGAGTTTATTTTATTAAACATTCTTAATTGAGGAAAATATTTTGCGAGAGTTAGGGTGCACTTACTAAGCATTGCGCTTATTAGATGTTTCTCATATTGTAGCTAGGAACAGGAGTGTATGAGCATAGAGGAGCTCAGTACGGGCGTGTACGTGGTGGTACAAACAGAATATCAGGGCGATGCATCCTAAATTAAAGATGATTTAAACTTTTATTTAATTATTTATAATTCTGTAGATTTTAGTTTTTCATTTATTTTATGAGATTTTGTAAGTTAAAGATATTTTGTTAAGTTTAAGGTTTTTTGTAACGTTGTATCTATGTTTTTATTTCTAGGTGAAGTTATTTGATTTGATTAAAAAGTCAAGTTTTTTTTTTAAAAAAAAAATCAAGCTATTTTTGTATTACTTTGTCTATCTAATTAAGCAAAATTGTGTTTTATCATAAGTAATAGATGTTATGAGATAGGAACTGTCACGTCCTGTGTGGAGGCATTACAAAAATACCTATTCATGGTGGAATAAAAAAAGAATCCAAGTATTTTTTCTGTAAAAGGAAAGGACACATGATGAAGGATTGCACTAAATTCCATAACTTGCTTGAAAAGAAAAGTAATCCAATCTCATTTGTTTGTTATGAATCTATTATGGTTGATGTTAATCATAACACATAGTGGATTGATTTTGGTTCTACAATCCATATTTCGAATACTATTGTGGAATTTTCTAACGCAAGTGCACGTATCGTTAACAAGTAATAAAGTGAGAGTATAGATCGTTCCCTCGAGGACTAATTGTCACTAAGTACCAAATTACTCTAACTTTGATTCTATTTGAACAATTGAGATATAGGAAGCAATGGAATGATAAAATGGTAAAAGTAAGACAAACTAAATGAATGAAAATTGAGAAATTGCAACTTTAATAGATGAGAATTCAATATATTAAGACTTTTAGGGTTTCCAACTTCACCGAATTAATCATATCTACTTTATCTAATTTAATCGATTGACATTTATTCCTATGCCGATAACGAATTTCTCTTAGGTATTCATTAATCTTTCTCAAGCATTAATAATTTATCCCAGTTAGCAAATTTCCTACATCTCAGTGGAAACTCTAAACTTACCAAGATTTATTACGAACAAGAAATTCATAGTGTTACACAAGTCTCATAAATATCTCTATCCTATGATGATCTCATGGCATTCAATCATGGTCTAATTTAATTATCGCTTCTCAGCCTCAAATTAAATCACAAATCATACAAAAGGTGTGCAAACTTTTACATGCATTAAGGATTAGATTAAATACCCAGCATAGATAATGAATAAACATCAAATTGAATTAAATTAAATAAAAGTGAACATTCATAATCTGGCTACATCGTAGCCCTAGACAGAAAAAGTTAGTTCGTAATGAAACTAAAAATCATCCTAAACAATCTCTTAAACATGAGGAGTAGAAGAAAGGAACTATATGTTTGGATGGGAACATGGAGTCTGTCTCCAGGTTGCACCGATCTTTTTCTCCAAAGTAGTAAGTCCTCCCTTCTTTTCTGCAGTTTTCTCTCTGTCAAAATTCATGCTCCAACCCTCTATAATGTTCTATTTATAGGCTAGGTTTGAAAGGGCAATTTTGGAATAAAATTACACTGAAATTTGAGTTGGAATCGCAACAGTGCCTAGGCTCAATTTTCTGGCGCCTAGGCTTCACAATAGTGCCTAGGCGCAAGGATTGTAGCGCCTAGGCGCTACACAGACACGTAGGAAAATTTTTGAACTGGCGCCTAGGCACCGCAATGTTGCTCAGCCTCTCATAGATTGGCGCCTAGGCACCCAAGTTATGGTGCCTAGGCGCTCTTCTCTTGGGTTTCTTTGTTCATAGAATGGTGCCTAGGCATCCCAGTTATGGCTCCTAGGCGCTTTTCTCTTAGGTTTTGTATAGAACCTCATCTATCTAAGCGTCTAGGCGCCCATAAACTGACGTCTAGGCTCCATTTTCATCCTGAGTCTAATCTTACTCATTTTCTATTCGCTTTGCCCTGCACTTTGCTATTATGCATCCTTTTTCCTCAAAACCTACAAGAGAACATAGAACACTGTTAAATTCTTATAAATTGCTCAAAACTAACATAAATATTAAGTGAGAATTATCTAATTAATTAGCCTAAAACTAACTTATCAAATACCCCAAACTTAAGATTTTGTTAGTCCTCGAGCAAAAGACACAAAAAAAGAACAAAAAACAAGACAAAAAGAATGCAACTGACATTTAATTTTTCATCATACTTGGCCTTAAAGATTGCATAAAGTTTATGACTCAAAGGAAACTCTAACCATTGTGATCATGTAGAAAAAAATCAATTTAAATCTCAAGTTTACCATACTCATAATTCCTTGAGTGTGTGTGTGATGCCTCTAGCACTTATGTACCTACACTCGGATTAGTTTATGTCAACAAGCTTATTTGAAATATCTCTAGATTAGTGAAATTTATGAACTCCATAGGCCTATTTTGTAAACCCACTCTCCACTAATGTAGACTATCACAACATCACAGATCATTAGGACTTTATTCGGCTTGTAACGTGTGGCTAAGGTAAAAATGTGAGATACATGATATAATGTAGCTCAAAATTCACCCATAAACACACAATTTGTCTCAGGACCTTATGAGAACATCATTTTTTCTTTCTTTTTAAGTACACCCCCAAACTTATGTTGCACTCCCTTTGTCATTCACATTTATTTGATGTATGTATCATTTTTTTTTCTCTTTTTTTTTTCTTTTCTATTATTTTTTCTTTTTTTTTTGTGTTTTGTTTTGTTTTTTTTTTTTTTTTGGGAACAATGAATAAGCATAAATACATAATCCCTTGATAACAATACCCAAAGTTGTAAACATGACTACATAATCTCTTGATGACAATACTTAAAACTCCACCCATGAGTGAATGATAGTAAAAACATATTTCCTTGATAAGTTCTTCAAAACTCCACCCATCCTCTCATCATACCAACTCCCTTCAAATAATTTCCTGGACAAACTAGTCATGCTTATGAGTGAGGGACTAAGTAGGATAAAATTATTCAAAGGCTAGGTTGATTATGTGGGTAACAAAGAAAATGGCTAATAAGGCTCAACGGGGTAACTAGTGATTAAATGATGTCAATGATAGGCTTGAAAGGCTCAAATAGACCAAAAATGGCCTAAATCATGTACTTAATGTTGTGCAACCTAGGATTTCGCCTCGAGAGGTTATCAAATAGGTTCTAGTGTTCATTTGAGATCACAAATATTACTTAATCAACATAAAAGTCCTCTAAGTGTAGAATACTTAGGTGATAAAGGTGTGAGTGCGTAAAGTGCTCAAAGAATCACAGCATGGCAAACCAATCACAAGAAAAACAAGGATAGACCAACAACAATTATTATCCCCTAAAGGCCATATTCAATTTCAACCATTGTCTTATCACTGGCCTCCTATGATTCAAGTTAAACAGTGCTCAAACGACACAACTTTCCTATCATAATTACTAAACAAAAAATGAAACCTAGCTTAAAACTTAAGTAAAAAAAGATAATTGATTGACATAGACCAAACATGAAGCAGTACACCACCCCCAAACTTGAACAGTACATTGTCCTCAATGTAAAAGAAAAAAAAATAATAAACATAAACTAAAAATGGAAGATGATAAAATAAATAAAATAAAATAAAAGAAAAATAAAAAGAAAAAGAAGAAGAAAAGAACACTCCCTAAAATGAAGATTGTTGAAGTCTACTCCTCCTCATCCTCATACACTTAGTCCTCATCATTGAAAGTCGTGACTGTCGAAAAATTATCCATATTCATATTTAAGTACCGGGCCATGTGGTTCATCATTTGCGTCAGGTTGTAGATATTATCATCAATGTGGTCGAGATGTCTGTCCATGCGATCCAAGCATTTGTGCACTGAGGCTTGACCAGGAAAGCGAGGTGGTCGTGGGGGTCAAGGGGCCTGGAGGAGTTGGCCCCTACTATTGGCTCTTATGCTTCTCGCTCCTTGTATGATGTGAGGACTGAATCATTGATGACATGGCAGGGTCCCACCCATTCTTCCATTGCATCCCAAGGGACTCCTGCTTTACTGCACAACTCAGTAATGAGTGAGGGAAAGTATAAGCCCAGGTGTGCATATAGCACACTAATACCAATCTACCAAGAAATCACCCAGCCCACATCAATGCTCTTCCTTGTTACGATAGCATAAAGAAGCACCGCTCGCTCTTTCAATACATCACTAACGTGAGACACTGGCATGAAGCGAGCATAGATAAAATTATGCCATGCCTTGTACGCCTTGTCTCGTAGAGCACTAGGGGGAATGAGATGTGTTCACCGTTACGTCCCATTTTCCAACTGGTGCCCGGTGTACACAACCTGCTGAGGATTGCATCATGATCAACATTTTCCAAATATGCATGACATTCATCATTATCAATATTAGGCAACCCAAAGTGTTTGTGGATGACATCTCTATCAAGCTTCACCCAAATGCCCCGCACAAAGACCTTTCCATTGTCGCGCTTGGGGGCATTATCATAAAATTCTTGAACCACTGCAGTTAGGCTCGAGCCTAGCTGCTTCACAAAATTGGCCCATCCACGAGCTAAAATTTGATCCTGTATCACCCTTTCACATGTATTGAGTCCCCGTTCAGCAATTGGAGTCTTTCTTTCCAACGAGGACTGATAGCGATTAAAAGTGGCCTATGAGACAAATTTAGCCGTATCATACTGCACAGATGTCGAACCCTTCACATGCTTCTTTGGTGCCATGGTTGCAACGCACACTAATTCCTCTTTAAAAACCTTTTTTTTTTTGTTTATAATGGCACTCCCAACTCTCTCTTAGACTTTCCAAATCAACCGTTAATGTCACCAAACGATGTCAAATGCCCCACATGTAATGTCTACAAACACATTTGATGTCAATTGGCAACAACCAACACTTTTGTCTCTCTCATACTTTTTATCGAACACTTGGTGTGCACTCAATAATTCCACTCTAGGTGGACTCTACCCTACATATTAAATCTCCCCCAAATAGCCAATTCTCAGGTAAGGCACAAATAAGATAAATGTACCTGATTGTGAGCAAAGAAAACCACAATTTGTGCAGCCCAAGTTTCAGAATTTTTGTCATTGTTTCACCGCCAATGTTCAGCTCATGAAGGAACTTGGATGGGGGTGTTTTGACATGGTGGGTGAGGAATTTGGGATGATGGAGGCAAGATAGAGTGATGAGAAGATGAAAACGACGGGGGGCAATAGGTGGTGTTTATGTATGTGAGAGAACGACGGGGGGCAAGAGGACTCCTTTTTTCTTCACTGATTTTATTTTAAAAAAAAAACCCAAGTGTGGCTCATAAACTACACAGCGCCTAGGCGCTGTGGTTATAGTGCCTAGGCGCTACTTTGAAATCAGGCCCTCCTTTTTTTTTTGCTCAGTGCCTAGGCGCCCAAGTAGTAGCGCCTAGGCGTTACTTTGAAATTTTTTTCTTCTTTTGAATGAGCGCCTAGGTGCCTAGGAAGTGGTGCCTAGGCGCCTTGGTCTCAGGTTCTCGTACCCTCTTATGGTACCTAGGCACCCAAAGTTAGCCCCTAGGAGCTTTAAAGTGCCTTTTGCGCCCATATTGTCCCGAGAACACCTGAAATGATGACCAAAATAAAATGCATCATAATCAGCTTATAAAATACTAAAAATCTATAACTAACTAAAACACTAATTAACATGATAAAAATAAAAAAATAAAAAAAAATGGATAAGGGTAAAGAGCTTGGGTTACCTCCCAAGAAGCGCTTGTTTTATTGTCATAAGCCTGACTCTTTCTTCTTTATGGTGAGTTGAGAGTGATGATGGACTTGTTGCGATCAATGCCACCATCAAAATATGGCTTTAAACGTTGTCCATTAACCTTAAAGCTTCCTTTCTCTTCATGATTTAGTTCAGCTGCACCATAGGGAAACACCTTGGTGACTACAAACGGGCTCGACCATTTGGATTTGAGCTTTTCAGGAAATAGTCAAAGCCTAGAATTATATAGTACCACCTTCTGTCTAGGTACAAACTCTTTCCGCTGGATGTGCTTATCATGCCAAGCTTTGGTCCGCTCCTTGTAGATCTTTGCATTCTCATATGCTTCATTGCAGAACTCATCCATCTCATTGAGTTGCAAAAGGCACTTCTCACCCACTGCTTGCATGTCCATATTCAACTATTTCATTGCCCAATATGCTCGATGCTCTAGTTCCACCGGAAGATGGCAAGCCTTCCCATAGACCAACCTACAAGGAGACATTCCTATAGGTGTCTTAAATGTAGTCCGATAGGCCCATAAAGCATCATCTAACTTTTTTGACCAATCGTTATGAGAGCTATGAACCATTTTCTCCAGAATCTGTTTCACCTCTCTATTAGATACCTCTACTTGCCCATTAGCTTGAGGATGGTAAGTAAGTGTAGTTCGATGTTTGACTCCATATTTTGACAAGAGAGCCTTAAATTGCTTATTGCAAAAGTGTGTTCCCTCATCATTTATGATAGCTCATGGAGTTCCAAACCTTGTAAAGATGTGTTTCCTGAGAAAATTAAGCACTACCTTGCCATCGTTGGTTTGGGTTACAGCCGCTTCAACCCACTTCGACACATAATCCACTGCAAGGAGGATATACTTGTTGTTGTAGGATGAGGGAAACGGTCCCATGAAATCGATACCCCATACATCAAAAAGCTACACTTCAAGAATAATTTTCAAGGACATCTCATTCCTTCTTGAAATGTTTCCTGATCGTTGGTATCTATCACAAGCTGCAACAAAAGCATGAGCATCTATGCACAATGTGGGCCAATAAAACCTAGATTGCAACACCTTAGCCGTCGTTCTGTTTCCTCCAAAATGTCCACCACACTCAAGGGTGTGGCAATGTCTCAGGATCTCCTCTTCCTCATCTTCTGGCACACATCTTCTTATTACTTGATTAGCACAATGCCTGTAAAGAACTGGTTCTTCCCAATGGTAGTACTTTACATCAAACAAAAACTTCTTCTTTTGTTGACATGAGAGTTCCGGTGGCATGATCTTTCCTGCAAGAAAATTAACATAGTCTGCATACCATGGGAGAGAGCTTGTAGATGTGATGACAAAGAGTTGCTCGTCTGGAAACTAATGACCAATGGGAGGCTATTGCAACTCTTGTTCTTCTGGTTGTTCAAGTCTTGAGAGATGGTCTGCCACTAGATTTTCTATAGCCTTCTTGTCTCTAATCTTCAAATCAAATTCTTGGAGTAAGAGAACCCATTAGATGAGTCTTGGCTTGGCATCCTTCTTGGCCATAAGGTATTTAATTATAGAATGATCTGTAAAGACTATTACCTTATTACCAATTAGGTATAATCTGAACTTGTCGAAAGTGAAGACGATGGTAAGTAATTCCTTCTCTGTTGTGGTGTAGTTGAGTTGGGCATCAATGAGGGTCCTACTAGCATAGTAAATAGCATGAAATACCTTATTCCTCTGTTGTCCTAGAATCGCTCCTACTGTATAATCACTTGCATCACACATCAATTCAAATGGGAGCTCCCATTCTGGAGCTACAACAATGGGTGCAGACACAAGCTTCTCTTTTAGGGTGATGAATGCCTTCTCACACTCCTCATTGAAGTCAAAAGGAGTACCTTGCACAAGTAGATTTGAAAGAGGCTTGGAGATCTTGGAAAAATCTTTGATGAATCTTCTATAGAAACCTGCCTAACCAAGAAAACTCCAAATCCCCTTGACAAAGGTTGGTGGTGGTAGCTTCTCAATTGTCTCTATCTTTGCTCGGTCAACCTCTATCCCCTTTTATGAAACGCGGTGGCCCAAGACAATTCCTTGTTTTACCATGAAGTGGCACTTCTCCCGATTAAGCATAAGATTAGTTTGTTCACATCTCTCCAAAACCAATTCTAGATTAGTCAGGCAATGATCAAAGGAGTCACCAAAAACAGAGAAATCATCTATGAATATTTCTATAATCCGCTCCACCATGTCTAAAAAGATAGCCATCATACATCTTTGGAAGGTTGCTGGTGCATTGTAAAGGCCAAACGGCATCTGACGAAATGCAAATGTACCATAAGGACATGTGAATGTGGTCTTCTCTTGGTCTTTTGATGCAATAGCTATTTGGTTGTACCCCGAGTAGCCATCTAGAAAATAGTAATACTCATGACCTACAAGCCGATCCAACATTTGATCAACAAAGGGTAAGGGGAAGTGATCTTCCTGGGTAGCTTTGTTTAATTTCTGATAGTCTATGCAAATCCTCCATTGGGTGACAGTCCTTGTTGGAATTAGCTCATTATTCTCATTTGTCACTACCATCATACCACCCTTCTTTGGCACTACTTGCACCGGGCTAACCCATGAGCTATCAAAGATCGGGTAAATCACTCTAGGATCTAACCACTTCAACACCTCCTTGCGAACCACTTCCTTCATGGTAGGATTTAGTCTCCATTGTGCTTCTATTGATGGCTTGCTATTTTCTTCCATTAAGAATCCGGTGCATGTACATTGTAGGACTTATCCCCTTAATGTCTATAAGGACCACCCAATAGCTGACTTATATCTTCTAAGTACCCGTAACAACTTGTCTTCTTCTTCATTAGAAAGGCTAGAAGAAATAATTACTGGTAAAGATGATGACTCACCAAGAAATGCATATCGTAGATGATCCGATAATGGCTTGAGCTCAAGAGTAAGTGGTTTCTCAATTAAAGGGATTGATCGAGAAGGGCCTTGTCCTAAAGGTTCAAAATACCTCCAGTTGTTGGGACCAAAAGAATCCATCCAATGAACAAACTCCATGACGTCTTCATCTTCAAGAGTAGATGGAGTGGGATGAGTCAAGCTTGCTTCCAAAGGATCTTCTAATTTGCTAAAGTGCTAAGAGACTAATGTGTCCAATGCATCGATGCAAAAGCAAAGATCACTAGCTCCCAAATATTTTATAGCCTTTAAGACATTGAAAGTCACTTCTTCTTCCTATACCCGAAGCCTTAATTCTCCCTTCTGAACATCAATAAGTGCCCGTCCGGTTGCCAAGAACGGTCTCCCTAATATCATAGGGATCTCCTTGTTTTCTTCGATATCCAGTACCACAAAATCTGTAGGGAATATTAACTTGTCTACCTTGACGAGAACATCTTCAATAACTCCCCTTGGATGCTTAATAGACCTGTCAGCCAACTACAAAGAAATAGTGGTAGGTCTAGCCTCACCTAATCCAAGCTTTTTGACAATAGACAAAGGCATTAAATTAATGCTTGCACTAAGATCTCATAATGCCTTCTCAAATACAGAATTCTCAATGGCACATGGAATAGTAAAGCTTCCCGGATCTTTAAGCTTTTGAGGCAACTTTCTCTGGATAATAGTGCTGCACTCTTCAGTAAGTGCAACAGTTTCATATTCCTCCAACTTCCTCTTGTTAGATAGGATGTCTTTCATGAACTTCACATAGCTTCACATTTGTTAAAGTGCATCGATGAAAGGAATGTTAATGTGGAGCTTCTTGAAAACATCAAGGAATTTAGCAAATTGTTTATCTAATTTGCTCTTCTTGAGGCGCCGAGGGAAAGGAATACTTACTTTTGGCTGCTGAGGAGGTATGGTTGAGCTTTAGACATGAATTCATCCTGTTCTTGATCAATCTTTTTGGACTTTTCACCACTTGAAGGCGTCTCCAATTCTTTTCTGCTTCTCAAAGTAATTGCCTTACATTATTCTTTAGGATTCACTTCAATGTTGCTAGGCAAATTACCTTGTTGTCGACCACCATACATGTTAGCTAATTGACCAATTTGAGCTTCCAGATTTCAGATTTGAGTAGCTTGATTCTGAAAGTTGGTCCTAGTCTCAGTCATGAACTTGTCGGTGTTGTTAGTCAACTAGACCAAAGCAGCTTCTAAATCAGTCTTCTTCTCCTATGGTTGAAATCCCTGTTGAGACTACCCCATATTTTGATCATTTCTCCATCAGAAGTTTGGGTGATTATGCCATCCTGGATTGTATGTGTTTGAGTATGGGTTGTTCTGCTGTCTGTTGTAGTTCCCAACAAACTATGCTTGCTCTGCCTAAGGTTGTTGAAACGGATTTCCCACTTGACAATCTTCACTAGGACGGTTGGCTTGATAGAAATCACACATAAACTGAGGAGTTTGAATGGCATTGATCGCCAATTGGCTATTTTGGAATTGTTTAGTAAGAGCTACAACTTGAGAAATCAATGCAGATAAAGCTTTAGCTTCATAAACCCCAGCTACTCTCCTTGTCATTGACCTGTCACTTGGCCACTAAAAGATTTTGGTGGCCATATCCTCCAGCAACTCATATGCTTCTTCCTCATTTTTCTTCATAAATGCTCCTCCTACAGATGCATCAATTAAAGTTTTGGTGTTACCTGTCAACCCATTGTAAAAATTGTGGACTTGTATCCACTTAGGCAGCCCGTGATGGGGACACTGCCGTAATAGCTCTTTATATCTCTTCCACGCATCATATAAAGTCTCACCCTCATATTGAGTGAAATTGTTGATCTCAATCCGCATCTTTGTTGTTTTTGCTGGAGGAAAGAACTTGGCTAGGAACTTGTGAACCAAATCTTCCTAGGTGGTGATAGAATCTACAGGTAAAAAGTTCAACCAATTTTTTGCTTTATCCCTCAAAGAGAAAAGGAACAACCGAAGGTGAATGGCATCATCAGAAACACCATCATAGTTGACAGTATCACAAATTTCTAGAAAATTTGTAATGTGAGCGTTGGGATCTTCAGTGGACAATCCAGTAAATTGGATTCCTTGAATCATCTGCAAAGTCACCAGCTTCAGCTCACAGTTATTTGCACCAATAGCTGGCCTTCTTATGACTGGTTGGATACCCGTCGCAGTTGGCAATGCATAGTCCCTTAAGGCCATTGGTGGATGGGCCTCATTTCAAACTTCATTTGGATCAACCATAGTGTCTTGCAACTGAGTGAGAGCTTCTTTTCTCTCCTTCCTATTCCTCTGACAAGTGCGTTCTATCTCAAAATTGAGAGGAAATAAGTCACTTCTCCCAGACCTTCGCATGGACCTAGATAGAATTCCTGCGATAAAGAACTACAAACAAATATAATTAATAAAATTAAAAGACAAATTCAAAGCAAAACTAGAGTTATTTTATTCGCTATTAATGAAAACCAAATAGTCCCCGGCAACAGCGCTAAAAACTTGTTGTGGAATTTTCTAACGCAAGTGCATGTATCATTAACAAGGAATAAAGTGAGAATAAAGATCGTTCCCTCGAGGACTAATTGTCACCAAGTACCAAATTACTCTAACTCTAATTCTATTTGAACAACTAAGATATAGGAAACAATGGAATGATAAAATGGTAAAAGTAAGACAAACTAAATGAATGAAGATTGAGAAATTGCAACTTTAGTAGATGAGAATTCAATACATTAAGACTTCCAGGGTTTTCGACTCACCAAATTAATCATATCTACTTTATTTAATTTAATCAATTGACATTTATTCCTATGCCGGTAACGAATTTCTCTTAGGTATTCATTAATCTTTCTCAAGCATTAATAATTTATCCTAGTTAACAAATTTTCTACATCTCTGTGGAAATTCTAAACTTACCAAGATTAATTACAAATAAGAAATTCATAGTGTTACACAAGTCTCATAGATATCTCTATCCTATATTGATCTCATGGCATTCAATCATGGTCTAATTTAATTATCGCTTCTTAGCCTCAAATTAAATCACAAATCATGCAAAAGGTGCACAAATTTTTACAAGCATTAAGATTAGATTAAATACCCAGCATAGATAATGAATAAACATTGAATTGAATTAAATTAAATAAAAGTGAACATTCATAATCCGGCTATATCGTAGCCCTAGACAGAAAAAGTTAGTTCATAATGAAACTAAAAATCATCCTAAACAATCTCTTAAACATGAGGAGTAGAAGAAAAGAACTATATGTTTGGATGGGAAGATGGAGTCCGTCTCCGAGTTGCACCGATCTTCTTCTCCAAAGAAGTAAGTCTTCCCTTCTTTTCTATAGTTTTCTCTCTATCAAAATTCATGTTCCAACCCTCTATAACGTTCTATTTATAGGCTAGGGTTGAAATGGTAATTTTGAAAAAAAATTACATTGAAATTTAAGTTAGAATCACAACGGTGCCTAGGCTCCATTTTCTGGCGCCTAGGTGCCAGGATTGTAGCGTCTAGGTGCTACACAGACACGTAGGAAAATTTTTGAACTGGCACCGAGACGCCAGGATTATGGCGCCTAGGCGCCGCAGTGTTGCTTAGCCTCTCATAGATTGGTGCCTAGGCGCTTTTCTCTCAGGTTTTTTATTCATAGAATGGCACCTAGGTGCCCCAGTTATGGCGCCTAGGTGCTTTTCTCTTGGGTTTTTGTATGGAACCTCATCTGTCTGAGCGTCTAGACTCCATTTTCATCTTGAGTCCAATTTTGCTCATTTTCTACCCGTTTTGCCCCGCACTTTGCTATCATGTATCCTTTTTCCTCAAAACCTACAAGAGAACACAGAACACTATCAAATCCTTATAAATTGCTCAAAGCTAACAAAAATATTAAGTGAAAATTATCTAATTAATTAGCCTAAAACTAACTTATCAAAGACCTTGTAGGGTATGCAAAACCTAAGGAGGCTAGTAGGAAATGAAGAAAGCATCAATTTAGGAAACAAGATGCATTTACATGTAGAGGCAATTAGGACATGCACTTTAATTTTAAGTAGTGGTTTTATTTTGAATTTAGAAAAGACCTTTTACATTCCTAGTTTCTCTAGGAATTTAATTTCAGTTTTAAGGATTGCACCTTTGGGATATTCTTTCTATTTTTGAAAGACATCTTTTAGTTTGTTCTATCAATTTGATCTTATTAGGAATGGTACATTGTCTTATAGTCCTTTCTCTATTAATTTGCAAAATAATACTACTTATAATGCTATGCATGTTCATACTAATATAAAACTTTGTGTTACGAATGAAGATTCCTCTATTATGACATTAGAGATTGGAACATATCTCCATAGAAAGAATTAAGAGATTAGAAGATGATAGAGTACTTAGTACTTTAGATTTTACTGATTTTAAATGCTTATGTGGATTGCATTAAGGGAAAACAGACAAATAAGTCTAAGAAAGGTGCAAAGAGGAGTACAAACATATTAGAAATCATACATTTAGACATTAGATGATTGCAAATAAGTCTAGACATAGACTTGTATGGTCCAAAATACTTCATATCTTTCATAGATGATTACTCATGATATACGTATCTCTACTTGCTTCATAATAAGAATGAAGCATTAGATGCTTTTAAGATTTTTAAAGCTAAAGTAGAAAAACAATGTTGAAAGCAAATTAAGATCATGAGAACAGCAAGAGGTGGAGAATATTATGGTAGATATACTGAGAATAGACACGCACCGAGTCCATTTATGAAGTTTCTTCAAGGAAATGTGATAGTTGCGCAATACACATGCTTGGTTCTCTAGATTCAAATGGTGTGGTAGAAAGAAGAAATCAAATTTTAATGGACATGATGAGTATGCATAGTCACTCCAAACTACCTAAATCCTTATGAACTGAAGCTCTTAAAATGGCCGTGTATATATTAAATCAAGTTCCAACTAAGATTGTCCCAAAGACATCATTTGAATTATGAAAAGGTTGGAAATCGAGTTTGTGACATATACATATTTGGGGATGCCCATCTAAAGTAAGAGTTTATAATCTACAAAAAAAGAAACTGGATCTAAGGACCATTAGTGAGTATTTTATCGGATATGCTGAAAGATTTCAAGGATACAGATTCTATTGTCCATCTCACAATAATAAGATTATGGAATCAAGAAATGTAAAGTTTCTTAGGAATGACTTGATTAGTAGAAGCGATATATCACGGAACATTGTTTCTGAGAGAGATCATTTTGATGCTCAACCTTCCTATCAAGTGACAGATTGATTGTTATTCACAACACTCCTTAAGTTAAAATAAGTGTTGAAGGTTGATACAATATTAAGATCTACTAGAATAAAGAAATCATGATTATGTTGTGTATTTGTAAGAATCAGACTTTAACATTAGAGCCGAAAATAATCATGAAACATTTTCACAAGCCATGATTGTAAAGAATCAAATATACGGTACGACGCCATGAAAGATAAGATGAATTCTATGGCATCTAAAGGAGCCTAGGATCTTGTCGAGTTACCCAATGGTGTAAAAGCCATAGGTTCTAAATGGGTCTTTACGACAAAGAAAGACTTATTGGGCAACATTGAAGGATATAAAGCAAGACTTGTCGCTAAAAGATTCACTCACAAGGAAGGAGTCAACTACAAGGAGACTTTTTTTGCTACATCTAGGAAAGATTCTTTTCATATTGTTATGGCATTAGTTGCATATTTTTATTTAGAGTTGCAACAAATTGATGTCAAAACAGCCTTTCTAAATAGAGATCTAGACGAATAGGTTTACATAAAACAACCAGAAGAATTTTCCTCTTGAAGGTGAGCATTTGGCATGCATGAATAAGAAATCCATATTTGGATTGAAACAACAATACCGTTAGTGGTATTTGAAAGTTCATGATGTTATCTCTTTATTTTGTATTATAAAGAATATTATGGATCAATGTATATACCAGAAGGTTAGTAGGAGCAAAATTTGTTTTCTTATCCTATATATGGATGATATTTTACTTACAACCAATAATAAGGGTTTGCTACATGAGGTGAAAAAATTTCTCTCTACAAAGTTTGATAGGAAGGATATGTGTGATGCATCTTATGTCATTGACTTAAAGATCTATAGAGATAGATTTAAAGGAATTTTAAATCTGTCACAAGAAACCTATAACAATAAGGTTTTAGAGAGGTTTCTGACGAAAAATTGCTCACCAAGTATAGCTTTAATTGTGAAGGGTGATAAATTTAATTTGAACCAGTGCCTAAAAATGACTTTAAAGGG
Organism: Artocarpus heterophyllus; assembly: GCA_025403435.1. Taxonomy (NCBI): domain Eukaryota; kingdom Viridiplantae; phylum Streptophyta; class Magnoliopsida; order Rosales; family Moraceae; genus Artocarpus; species Artocarpus heterophyllus. The sequence continues at coordinate 14,814,069 of CM046328.1, forward strand.
AACAACTGAAGAACATCCCATATGATTTAGCTATTGGAAGCCTAATATATGCTTAGGTCTACACAAGGCCTGACATTGCATTTGCTGTGAGAATGTTAGGAAGATATCAGAGTAATCTAGTTGTGAACCATTAGAAAATTGCAAAGAAAGTTATGAGGTACCTTAAAAGGACCAAAGACTACATGCTTACATATAAACGAACTAAAAATCTAGGAGTTATTGGCTACTAAGATTTGGACTTTGCTGGCTGTGTTGATTCACAAAAATCAACATCTGGGTATATCTTTATGTTTGCCGATGGAGCTGTATCTTGGAGAAGTGAAGTAGACTTTGATTGCTACTTCCACTATAGAGGCTAAGTTCAATCTTGTTTTGATGCTTCTTCACATGGTATATGGAAGAAGAGTTTTATTTCTAGAATTAATATTGTAGATTCGATTTCTAGGCTATTAAGAATATATTGTGACAATTCAGCTATAGTTTTTATGGCTAAAAATAACAAAAGTAGTAGTTGAACTAAATACACCGGCATTAAGTATTTAACCATAAGAGAACTTGTCAAAAATAAAATAATGGTTATTGAACACATTAACACTGAATTGATGATAGTTGTTCTTTTGACAAAAAGCATGCCACCATTTGGATTTACCGATCATGTAGAAAGATTGAGACTTGGATCCATTGTATAATTTTCATTGGAAGAATGAATTTAATTTTCTATTTAGTTGTGATATTTTCTCATATTTGTTTTGTGTACATATTTATATATTTATTTTGAGAAATATCATTAAGTTTGGACCTAGAATAAACACAAATTTTATTTATTAAGTATCAAGAGATGTAATACATTGTGATACATAAAAGATAATATTCGCTTTAGAAGAACTATCGTCATAATTTGTGTATTTTGTTTCTTACTACGGTAAATAATGGAATTTATAGGTCAAGTGGGAGAATGTAGAAAATTAGTACCCATGCACTAATAAATGCTATATGCACTTATATTAAAAATACCATAGATTACAAGTGCTTTTTGCACTATGACAAAAGTGGCCCATAATTTCGTTTTGGCCGGGTATGGTTTTTGGCCGTATGCTTTGTAATGAACAGAGCATATTTTGTATATTGTTAGGGTCCCTAGGGCTGGTTTTCTCCTGAGTTTACACCATCATTCTAAAATTACTACGGTTTAGAAGCTCCTAAACCCGTCGAACAGAGAAAGGCAGCAAGTTTCAAGTTCAGACTGCACAGTGAACGACAGCAACGACGGCAAGTAATTTTCGATCACGTTTTTGCTTTATAATCTTGTATGCTTATTGTTTATTGCATATTAGACTACATTTAAGTCTAACATTATGAGTAAAAGATTGTTTCTACCTGGAGAGAGAGAGGAGGGAGAGAGAGCGCTTCAAAGTGTTCGTCACAAATGGAGAGAGATTAGACAGAGAGAGGGAAAAAAAGGAAAGAGATCGAATTGTAATATGTGTGCCATAAACGTTTTTTTTAAGTTTACTTGTGCCGTATGATCAAAGTAATATCATAGAAATAAAAAGAATGGCATAGGGCGTAATTTTCTCAATTCTTTACACAAGTACGACGCAAAATGGTACACTGCATCAATTTTATTTGACTCCAGACTCACTTTCACACTGCTGGGAACAATGTATTTTATATATAAAATAATATACTTTAAAGGAGTCGTTAGCAAATTGTATTCTACTAGCTAGGATGACGTTTCTTTTTGCGAATTTAGGGCAATGAGCACTTATTATTAATTTTTCTTTGAGGGTAATCAATGATTATTTTTACTTCCTCTTTGAAAAAGGAAAAAAAAAAAAAAAAGAAACTGTTCCGTCGAGGAGGGAAAAAGTATAAGTGATATTTTCTCAATCAAGGATAGCCAGAAAATATAAGAATTAGAGCCGGTAATGTATAAATTGTTACAGTTGGCGTTAAGGATATATAAATTCCATTTTTTTAAAAAAAGAAATAAATAAAGAAAGAAATCATCTTCAAGGGAAAAAAAAAAAACAAAAAGGAATGATGAAGATAAGAACAAGAAATAATTTTCCATAAAAAAACAAAAAAGAAAAGAAAAACAACCAGACAGCACAAATGAAGCGTTTGGGAAAGAAGAGACGTGTAAGCTACTTTTGACAAAATGCATGTTCCGTTTTCTTATAGGTAATCGACAAAACACACACACTAGGAAAGATTTTAATGGAGGTTCCAAATAAAAAAATTACATAAAAAAGGAAATTAAATAACAAGTTGACAGGAACCATTGCTTGTGGTGGGGCCCTTTAAACACGTCCTCTTACGCTTTATAAATTAGAAGGCAATCGCTTTACCACAATCTTTCCCTCTTTCTCGTAAGGTCTTGAATATCCATACTGTAGGGGGAAGGAAAATGTCCAGCAGCAACAGCGTAAGAGATCAAGCAAAAGTTCCATTATTGGAAGATCAAGATTTATCAAAAGAAGGAATAATACAAGATCAAAATTATCATGATGATCAAGAACTACCTCTTGGACGGAGGGTCTGGATTGAATCAAAGAAGCTATGGCACATAGTGGGCCCAGCCATCTTCAGCCGAGTCGCCTCCTACTCCATGCTTGTCATCACCCAAGCCTTCGCCGGCCACCTCGGTGACCTCGAGCTCGCCGCCATCTCAATCTCTAATAACGTCATCATCGGCTTCGACTTGGGTCTTTTGGTAAATTTTCATTTCTTTCTCTATAACCAAAAGCAGATAGAGTAAAATATATACTTCTCGTTTTTCTTGAATATTGTTGCATTTTCTATTTTGTTCGTAAAAATTGCAAAATGATCAAAAATCAAGCACTAGTTGCGGAGAAAATAGTACCACGTTAGTAGCGTTCACATTTTTTTTCCCTTAATTTAAAGCTAGAAAACCTCAACATTTGACCATTTTTGGGCAGAGATTTTCCTTTTTATTTTTTTCTGAAACGATTAATTATTCATTTTTCTTTTGCACTGAAAATTTTAATACGAACACTTCGACGTATTCTTATTTCAAAATCCTTTTTTGTCCCTTCCAAGTAAGGCTAACATTTTCTTATTCTTACCAACTCTTTCTTCTTCTTCTTCTTCTTTTTTGAGAACAAATTGTCCTCTTGCTAATTTCTTTTTCTTTGTTTGAAAATTTTGAACATGAACACTTCTACATAAATATATATACACCTTTATTCAATAATCTTATTTTAATTATTTTCTTCATCTTGTGCACATATTGTCCCTTTGTTGTTTTGAAAAATTTTAGTATGACCACTTCTATGTAGTCTTATGTCAAAATTTTAAACTTTTTTATAATATTTTTACCAGCTCGGAATGGCGAGTGCGTTGGAAACCCTTTGCGGGCAAGCATTCGGAGCAAAGAAATACTACATGTTGGGAGTATACATGCAGCGTTCGTGGATAGTCCTCTTGATCTGCTGCGTCTTCCTCTTGCCTCTTTACCTTTTCGCGTCGCCCATTCTGAAGCTGCTGGGCCAGCCGACGGACGTGGCGGAGCTTTCGGGCGTGGTGGCGGTCTGCATGATTCCACTCCACTTCAGCTTCGCCTTCCAGTTCCCTCTTCAGCGGTTCCTGCAGAGCCAGCTTAAGACTGGCGTCATCGCCTGGGTCTCCCTTGTGGCGCTGGCGGTCCACGTGCTCGTCAGCTGGCTGTTTGTGTACCAGTTCAAGCTTGGCGTCATTGGCACAGCCATTACATTGAACTTCTCTTGGTGGGTTGTGGTGTTTGGGCTTCTTGGTTATACTGTTTGCGGTGGTTGTCCTTCGACTTGGGCTGGTTTCTCCACTGAGGCGTTTTCTGGCCTCTGGGAGTTTACTAAGCTCTCCACTTCTTCTGGGGTAATGCTATGGTACGTACGTCTCCCTTCTCTCTCTCTCTCTCTCAATTTCAATCAAAATGATTTAGCCGACTTTTTTTTCTGAAAATGATTTGGGGAACTTCTGCAGAGTGAGAGATTACTTTCTGAACGTGACGGTCCCAAAATGTACAAGATTAATGGACATTATTTACGATAAAAAATTGGACATTTTTTTTTTATCTTACCACGCATTTCTCAAATAGTTCATTTTTTCTAAAAATTAATTATGGCCGAAACTTATTATAGCATTGAATATTTATGAATAGACGTTAATTGATTATAATACAATCCGTGGTATAAGATACATATAGGCATTTATGGTATCAATCAGTAGAGAAGTTGTTTTTAGCTTTTTAGTCAAAATCATTTCAGGAGTATTTGAATAACCTTTCATAGAGCTTCGTTCATGTAGAGGAGCTTTTCTTAAAAAAATTTTAGAAAATATGCACCAAAATTTGAATAAGATATACCTAAGTAGAGCTATAGATTTTATTTATAAATACTGCGACCTAAACCAGAGAAAAAATAATGCTAATGATCAGCCACATAATGCTACAGTCAATAGTAGGCACTGTGTAAGTCTCGGTTTTAATTTAGTCCAACAAATAGTATAAATGTTTTAGAGTTACAGAAAAAAAACAAAAAATTATTATAATATAAAACTCTTACATATTATAACTTTAAATGAACCTTTTCAATTTTAACTACTCTTTATTCTAACACCTTCTAAAATCTTTTTCTTTCTAACGTACGTACTTCCATCACAATGCAGCCTTGAAAATTGGTACTATAGAATACTCATTTTGATGACTGGAAATCTGAATGACGCAGAGATTGCTTTGGATGCTTTATCTATATGGTACGTACTCTCCATTTATTCAATTCTCATTTTTCTGTTCACATACTAAAATGCCCTATCATGAGCAATCTTGAATAATTCGCGTTTAACGTAAAAAAAAAAAAATGGTTTTTTGAGGTTCCGTATTCTACACGTATACAAACTCTGTAATGTGTCTTTCAATAATTTTAATGGGCATGACTGTATCTCCTTTGGCATGTAGCATGACGATTAACGGGTGGGAGATGATGATTCCTCTGGCGTTCTTTGCTGGAACCGGGTAAATTCCTTTTGACCACATGATTTATGTTTGGCCTTTATGTTTGTCATTTAACCATTAATTTATAAGGTTAATTTTTGCTGTTACATCAAACTACTAACATTTTTTGACTTACACATAGTTTATTTAAGCTGACTAGTATTAGCCAATATTTATTAACCCAACAAGGTGTCACACTAAACTAATAGGGTAAGTTTATTGACCAAAATTTGATGATGAAGCCGATGTTTGGTAAGAGTGAAATAAATAAGATGAAAAAAATAAATAAATATAACGCAGACAAATAAAATAAAAGGGAAAAGGAGGATATTTGTTTTAATTGTTGCGAATTTCTTCCTTTAATACTTTTATATGTGGTAGAGATCAATTCATTACCTTCTTTTCTTTCGTTTGGCAACCAACCGTGTGTCCTCAAACTCTTCGACTAAATCTCTACGTTTCTCCTTTCTTCCACCTTTCTCTCTTATCAAACAAGTTCCAAGAAATGAATTCACTAATCTATCTTCTTGTAATTTGTAAATATACATGGAGTTACAATACTTGTCTTGCGTCTTACTTGATAACAAATGGCTAAATTAGCTTCTAAATTATTCTATGTCTTCTACTATTTGGAAAGCATTTAATTCGTCAATGTTTAATAAGAAGACCAAATGTTTTTAGTGCATTGAATGGATTTTTGATCCTGACTTGTACTAAATAAATAAATAAATATCGACCTTATTTTACTTTGTACTAATTTAATATTTAACTGTGGGACTTTCTCACTTAGTTTTTTTTTAAATTGTTATATTAAGAATATATTTTTGGTCTACTGATAGGTTTTACTATTTTTATCATTAGTTTAAATTTTTATTGATCTAATATATAAGCAAAAAAAGTAAAAATTTAGTGCGCGCTATACAAAACTATTTCAAAGCATTGCAAAAAGTTAATTTATTGATTAAAATAACGCTGCGTACTAATTGAAAAAAACAAATGCAGTCTTATAATAAATTTTGCTTTATTTTTTTAATATAAAAAACTTAGAAGTGATTGTAAGGAGCGTAAACGAAAGATCCGATGTCTACATAATCAGAATGTTGGTCTCTTAACCTATCCTCAAGTTAAAGCACAATCGTCATTGCATACATAATCAGTTTTGCATCGATTAAAAATTGAGGCCCACTTGTCATCTGTCAAGAACCCAGCTTGTGGTGAGAATCCATCAATTAGTCTCCTGTCAACAGACTTTTCTTTTAGAAAGTATAATTCATGATGTTGAACGCCACCGAGCTGACATTATTAGAATTTTTTTTTTTTTTGAGATAATGCCGGTTGTGAAATATTACGTATAATTCAAAAATTCAACATGTAAATAATTCGTTGTAAAAACATGATTACTTGGACAAAGAAAAATGGACCATGAAAACTTGTGCTTACAACGAAAACCTCAGCTGCTAAATTAATATCGAGAGAAAAAAAACAATTAGAATTTAGAATTCTAAAAAATAGTTAGAGTTTATTCCAGCTTCATTTGAGTTTTTCACTTTTTTCGGAAATGAATGCTGTCAAGGCTTCTGAATTAGTACGTTTGTCCAGTTGGCATTCATTCTCTTTCTTAGAACAGACAACTGCTGAACGGTCAATATTTTGTGTCGGACTCATAAAATGGAATAAGACAAGACATTGAGATGCGATCACAGTAGAATCTTGGGGCTAAAGCTGGCAATACAAACATGTGGGTTGCACCAAATTAAAGTCGTTCAATTTATTAGCTTGTGTGGTCACTTGAGCTTAATTTTAAATAAATGGAGGATGTTTAAGTTGTACTTCTAAATTTTCTTTGAAAGTTTGCAATTATTAATTTCCATAATAATGAAAGTCTAAAAGCAACCCTTGAAGATGATGTGGTTGTCCTATTATGTGGTCCAACTCCTGTTAATATGAGGAGTTTTTTTAAGTGATCAAAAATAAATTGCCCCACAGCTGGTTAGATTGTCTGTTTCTTTTTCATTGAATTACGTAGAAACATCCAAAATAGTTTAGCGAGCAGAAAACGACTGATACTTAATTGTTTGAAAAGTGAAAAGACGTCTTGTTGGGTTCGTACCATTTGTTTAATTTAAAGTTATTAATACTATTTGGCTCTCAATTTTAGGTTCGTTGTATTTTACCTTTAAATTTTAAAAATTATTATTTTACTCCCTTAAATTTTCTGATTTCCTTACTTTACCTCCTTTCTCCACTTTTCTATCAAAAATAATGAAAATATACTCACTGAAGCGCATATGGAGGTCGTTGAGAATATTTACAGACTTCTTAATGTCTTCCCACCCCTAGATTTTTTCTTCACTTTTCTAAATGAGAGTGTAAACGATAATTCTCACTTAAGAATAATAAAATATCAATTTTGTCCTTACAAACCACCCACGGCTCTATCACTTTTGACAGAAAATTAGACAGAAAGAGCAAAATGAGTAAATTAAAAGTTCAAGGGTTGTAAAATGGCGATTTTTAAAATTTGTAAATGGTAAGTTGAGGAAGATCGAAAAGTTCAAGAGGTCATTAGTGTTATAAACCTTTTACTTATTCTTTTCTTAATAATATAATCATTAGGATAATTTAATGAATTCTTCACTATATCATTTATGTTAATATACATGTCCCCCAAGCTTTGAAATGTATTAATTTTGCCCTTAGAATTAAAATATTTATCTAGATTCACCGGATCCTAAACTTTTGATGCAAATATTTTTTTTTGATGGATTGTTCAAATTTCGCTTTATCAAAAAATAGATACAAAAATCAAGAATTGATATAACTGTCTTTCACTCCAATGAATAAGTTGTCTAAACTCTCATATATTATATTTTTGGAGTGGTTGCTCAAAAGCAAGATAAGATAGAGGAAAATTGAGAAAAGAACTCCAATGCAATTAGGTTCATTAAGGGCTTAAAGAAACTGATAAATTTGTCCTTTTAATGCATGTGACAAGTATTACTCTTTCCAAAAAATCATGTATGAAAGTTAAGAATGAATATGAAGAAATACTATGCTATAAGCAGCGTGACAGATGCAATTCAAAGTTTAAGAGATCATATTGACACAAATAACTTAGTCAAGGGCAAATTTGTTAAATTTATCCTCGTTATTATTATTTGCAAGTAAAGAAGTTCTAAAACGTAGCCATACTTTTATATAATTAGAATAATTTCTTCCAACTGAAGTTTGTGGAACACTTGCATTTAGTTTTGGTAGTGACATTTCCTGGATGCATGATGGTCGGACATTCCTCAAATAATGAAAACGTATGCATTAGAGGTGCATATAGAGATCATTAACCCACATAGTTTATAATTTATAAGTTTGTCCTTCACAAAAAGCAATAAAAAAACTTGTATGTTGGTATATTTATTTTTCAAATTTGATGGTCACATATACGCAGGGTAAGGGTCGCAAATGAACTCGGAGCCGGCAATGGCAAAGGGGCCAAGTTTGCAACTACAGTATCTGTAATTACATCAATTGTAATTGGACTCTTCTTCTGGTGTTTGATCATAATATTCCACAATGAGATGGCCTTGATATTCACCTCAAGTAAACCCGTCCTTCAAGCAGTAAACAAACTATCTCTTCTATTAGCCTTCACCATTCTGCTCAACAGTGTTCAGCCTGTACTCTCTGGTAACATATTCCTTCTGTGCTAATTATCCTGACACATATTTTATTCGATTGCCTGTAGTGACCATCTAATCAATTAATTTTGTATGCTCAAAAGATTTAGTAATGGTATTACGAAACTTTGTTTAAACAGGAGTGGCTGTGGGATCTGGGTGGCAATCCTATGTCGCATACATAAACTTGGGTTGCTATTATCTCATTGGAGTGCCGTTTGGGTTTTTGATGGGCTGGGGATTCCACCAAGGAGTTCTGGTAAGTAGTTGTGTGTTACTAAAGGATGAAAAGAATTGGCAATAAAAAAAATTTAAAAAAAAAGAGTGAGAAAAATTATTTTTCACCGGTTCTGTTGGTGGTAGGCCCGATGTACGTGTTTGGTGGGACAGACCCGATGCGACTATATAGCACTAAAGGACCTTGATTAAAATGTGATTCAAAAATTAATTAAATGAAAAAGTGCAGCATCTGTTACAAGGTTCCTTAGTAAATTAAAAGAGTACACAATGTGAAGTTTTTTTTAATACATATATACATATATATATATATATCAATGTTAACTATTGTAGTAATTCTAAATATTCTCGTATAAATTGACAAAATTAGGGAATTTGGGCTGGTATGATCTTTGGTGGGACAGCTGTTCAGACCTTGATCTTAACTATCATTACCATTCGATGTGACTGGGAAAAAGAGGTATGTATTCCTCTAGAAGTTAATTTGGTTCTTACCTTTTCTTTTCATAAACTCACATAATTCTCATTTTTCTCTGATAATAATTTGGGTAAATTTACAGGCAGAGAAAGCACGCAGTCACGTAACGAAGTGGGCTGAAGCAAAGCAAGAAGAGTAACATTTATTAATCTCAAGGCAAACCATACCTGACATGAAAATCTAAGGATTTACGAGTCACTCATGATGCAGGCTTTCATGCCTTTGTCAGGTTCTCTGTAATTTGATTGGCGTAAATGTGCCATATATTTGCATCACTCACTTCTCTTTATGCCAATTGAATTTGCATTTAAAATTGTTTGCAAATTACAGCTTTTGATCCACTCTTACTCTGGAATCACCTACCAAATTCTTTACCATATGGGTCAAATAATATATGAATATAGATATAGAAAAGAGGATATGTGGAAAACAATTTATATAGACATAGAGGTACGTCACTTAGGAAGAGAATCCACTGTCATCCCTTAAATTCTCTTCCTCTTTTTGCCATCACCTAACATTTGCGTCTGCCTTCGATAGTTTCCTTGGCTGGTCGTGACCAAGCCACTACTACTTATGCAGATGCGCTTAAGAAGAATAAATTAGGTCAAATAAAAGAAAAAGGGGGAAAGAAAGAAAGAAAGAAAAACCCTTTGGGATAAAATAAACTTCAGAGTTAGGATAAACATTGTAGGGTTAATGGCTTAAATAATCCAAAACCTTTAGAGTTTAGTGGTTAGGCTCGATTGGACAACTTGTTGGAGATACAGAGTATGCCAAGAATTTGACATAGCATCACGACAAATGGGTCAATGATGGTATGTTTAGACATCTGACGAATTGACCACAATAGAAGACTTTTGAAGCCGATCTTCCTAAGTTTAGTGTTGAACCAAGAAATCTGAATTTTGGTTTATTGACAGATGGAATGATCCCACATGGTAACATTAGTAGTAGGTATAGCCCTTGGCTAGTAATACTTGTCAACTACAATGTCTCTCTAAAAATTTGCATGACTTAGAAGCTCTTGATGTTGACTCTTATTCATTTCAGATGCTCACCAACCAGGGGAATGACATTGATGTTTATGTGGCACCCTCTTGTGCAAAAATGAAATTGATGTTAGGGATGCTTACCGAGAGGGGACATTCACACTCCATGCAATGTTGATACGGATAATTAATGACTTTCCCACATTTGAAAAATTATCCAGTTATTCAGTGAAGAGTTCTATTAGTTGTTTTATTTGTATAAATGAAACATCTTGTATACAGTTGAAGAATGGTAAGAAAACCATTTTTCATGGCCATAGAAGATGATTGCCAAGAGCTCATCATTATCACAAACAAAGGAAAGCATTTAATGGTAACATCAAAGAAAGAGACCTTCCTAGGTCTTTGACAGGTGAACAAGTATTTGAAATAGTAAAATATGTGGAACTAGTACTTAGGAAGAAAAAGTGGAGTAAGGACGAGCCACCGATAGATAGGCCTTAGAAAAAGAGAACAATCTTTTAAGAAATTCATATTGGGAGACACTTTTTGCTCATCATTGCTTAAATGTTATACATATTGAAAAAAAAACATTTGTGAATCAATAGTCAGCACTTTTCTTGACATTTCGGGCAAAACTAAAGATAGTGAAAAACACAGTTGGATCTCATGGAGATAAATATTAGGTCTAATTTGTTTCCTAAGAAAAGAGAGAACCGCACTTACTTATCTATAATGAAGCATATGTTACCAAGAGGGCAAAAAGAAAGCTCTATGAATGGCTTACTTCATCGAAAGTGGCGGACTGCTATTCTTCAAACTTTATAAAGTTGGTGTTAGTGAAGGATTTGAAACTTTTTGATATGAAAATACAGAATTGTCATGTATTGATGCAATAATTACTACCACTTACACTGAGGGAGTTCTTGCAAGGGATGTGAGATTTGTAATTATCCTGTTGTGCTCGTTCTTTAATTTGATACACTCCAAGGTAATTGATCCATGAATGCTAGATTCACTAGAATCAGAGTTGGTGCAAACCTTGTGCATGCTTGAGAAGTATTTTCCATCATCATTTTTTGACATCATGATTTATCTAACAGTTCATTTGGTTTGTAAAGCTAATTCACGTTGACCGGTGTATTTGAGATAGATGTACTCTTTTCAAATATATATGAAGGTTTTAAAGGATTATGTGTAGAAATGAAATAGGCTAGAGGGATGTATCGTAAAAAGTTACATAGCAGAAGAATTGGTTAAATTTTGCTCTGAGTACTTATCCAATATGGAAGCAATAAGTGTGCCAAAGAAAATAAACATTGAGCCTAGAGAACTATCAAATAGCAATCCATCATCGATAAATCGAAAGGAATGGGAGTAAGCTTCTCTTTATATCATGCACAATACTAATAAAGTAGAGCCTTTCATTGAGGTTCACATAAAGGAATTATAACTAAATGTTTTAGGAGTGGATTAGAGCACACATCTATACCAAGTAATTTGCATCACATATGGAAAAGTAGTGGTGTGACTCTTCATGCCAAAGCTATGCATATTTCCTCCACAAAGGACAAGAATCCAGTGTTGGGACATAAGCTACTTTGATTTCATTGAAGATATTTGGGAACTTGATTATCGTGGATTGCAAATGGCACTTTTTAAGTGCAAGTGAGACGTCAATAACTATGCTAAGATTAATAATAATGGCATCATGATGGTTCACTTTAGGCATTTAGGATGGTATTGCAAGCAATCCAAGTTTTTCATACTATTGATCCATATGATTTAAAGTTGTCTGTAGTAGTATCGATGAAGCCAATATTTGGTCTCGATAATAAGCAAGTTGCCAAAGATTACATGGACATCTCATCCTTCAAGAAAGGATTGCCATTGATTGAAAAAATTGATGATTTTAACGATGATGTTCCCTACTTACTTTGTGCAGATGTTGAATGGACATGTGTTGAGGAACCGACGAGAAAAAGAGGAAAAGTAAGCTTTTGTAAACTAATTTTATGTCATTTTATTTCAATGTTGTTTGTTTGTCATTTTTAAGCTAGGGGATATTCAACGTTGGTATAGTATTGAAACTTTATTTTATTCATTATGTATGTTTAAATAGTTGTATTTGTGGTCAAAATACCCATACTACATGAATTCTGGGCCATTAAATGTATAACGAGGGGTTTGCCAACCTGAGAAGATAAGAAAAAAGAGGTAAAAAAGTTCTATGACAATTCTCCTAGAAACTGTCGTGATATGTCAAAAAAAACACTTTACATGAAGGTTTTCTTTGAAAACCATCATGGATGTCTAAGATTACACAAAAGTTTCTATTAGAAACAGTCGTGTAATCCATGGGTAAGATGACATTGTTTTAGCCCTCTGGTTTTTAAAAACTCTGAAACATCCTTAAAGTTAAGAAACCCACACCTTTATTCGAACATCCCCTTTCTCTTTACCCATTCTATCTCTCTCTACCCAAACCCTCTACCCTCAGAAACCCATCTCTTTCGCTGCCCAGCCTTCACCTTTATTAGACCTTAGTGCCACACTGCCTCTTGCATTGTCTGTATTGCCCCGCGTCCGAGTGAGTTACCTTGCCTCTAGCCTTGTCATCTGCCTCTGACCGTCGCCTTACCTCCGACTATCTCGCCTCTTGGTAACATTTGTGTTTGAATTTTTTTGTTATATAGCCTTTTTGTCATATAGTTTATTTTTTATTTTTTGTTATATAGTTTTTTTTTTCTATTATGTAGTTTTTATTCATTATGAAAAGATTATAATTTGTGTTTGAATTTCATTTTTGATGATTTTACATATCAATTCACAATTTGTTGAAACTTTTTTTTTGTGATGCCCGCCACATGTTTGAAGAAAATGCTCTATAATCATCATAACAATTATATATGTTTTTCTACTCAAAACTCACTAGCAATTATTTAGAGTTCGCATGAATTAATTATTTTTAGTTATATAGTTTTAATTTTCAATATTTAGGATTTTACTTTTAGTTTTAGTTATTTAACACTTAGTTAATGCATTGTTAGGTTCTATATAGATTGGTTTTGTTTTATTACAAACTTGTAGTTAAATGATTTATGTGTTTCATTGATTAGTTTTAGTGTTTTAGTTTATGGTTAGTATTATCAATTTGTTTTGTTTATGTTTTAAATTTATGTGATTGCTGTGGTGATCTTGATTTTGTGTGTGTGATTGTCATTGTGAATATGAGATGGTTAAAAATGTTACAAGAAAGCAATGAGAAGTATATGGCATCTTTCTCCTAACAAACAAAGGAAAAAAGTGAGACAACTATGAAAAAAAAAAAAAAAACCGATTTCAATCCCGAAGATGATCATGAGCATAGAGCCACTTTAATGAAAAGAGTTCATATGCTTAGGTAAAAAATTTAAAGAATTAAAGTTATATTTGGCTAAAAAGGCCCACCGAAAGGCAGGCCTAGAGATGAACTAAATAGTTGGATTAGAGTTCTTAATCAAGAATTCCAACCAATATAAATACATGATTGGAGAGCTAAAGAGTTAAAAGAAACAAAATATATTATTTGGAGAGTGATGAGAACTAGAAAAGGGATTTAGATCCAACCTCTACGTCACTTTTGTAGAGCCCTATTATTCCCTTTGAATTTGCATGAAAATATATGGAAGCAGCCTTCTATGGTACTACACTATTACCCTCTATATCCGATCAAAGATTTGTGGAGTGTGGACGTTCCAAAGAATTCGGATTACTGTCACAATATGCAAAAGATATAAGAGCATAAAATCAATATGGCTTAAGTGTAGGCCAAACCAGATATAGAGTACTTAAGCAAAACTAGTAATTTAATATCTTATTCCTAATATAAAAATCAGTGATTCAATTGTTTTTTACTAACCTAGCAAAATTAAAACAACTTGTAGAAACCGATGAGTGGCCGACAATAGAGGAGTTGTGTCTCAAATCATGTCAATATCCTGATAAACAATTCAAAGATCCATTAGTTACAAAAATTGGCCAACTTGATAGCAAGTTTATTAAGCTCAAATTCTTAATTACACTTTTATAACTTTTGAAACATAATAATTAAGAAAAATCAATTTGTTAATATTTTATAAGATGAGTACACAGAGCAGCAAACTTAAAGGACCTTCGAATCTATCAGTACTAATGATTTATTGATAAGTGCATGCATTGGGAAAACCAGAATAGTCAAGAAACATTTGTAGTCAATCTAAGTACATCAAGCAGTCTCAATACTTCAACCTTTAGCCAAGTTCAAAACTTCGAACTGAAGTAGGGCATATGCAATGGGAAATTGCAAAACTATAGGGGTGCATACAATAGTTGCATAAGGAGATGTTAAACTGACAGATGAGAATATTTCACAACACAACAAAATTAAAGCTAGCTATACCATTCAAGAAAAACAAGCTCCAATGTCGTCATGTTGTGGAGAGCCAGAAGGAGATCAAGAATGCAAACTTTTGCTTATTACAGTTAGAAAAGAATAAATGGGGAGTCTTCCAATTGATACAATCCACAAAAAACTCTTACATGATGGAAACATGCATTTTAATATTGTTACTCTTAAAATAAGAGCAACCAAACTAGCTTTTCCTACAAGGGAGATAAAAACTATTGCTGTTGCTGCCGAAAGCTTCATTGTATGGTTGAACAACTTAAATGAAGCCGTTACAATGCCAAAGAAGAGTTAAGCGCCTAACAACATTCATGAAGATGTTGAGAGAAAGAAGTGCCAAAAAAAGAAAGGTGCTACATGACCAAGATAGTCACAACCTTAGGGGACAACAATGTTGAGCGGTTGAGAAATTCCCCGTTGAGCATTTTCAACCCATTGCAAATGAGACCTTGCCTTCATTTGACTTCACTCTCTTCCTTAACAATTTACGTTGATAGCTTTGTATGCACAAGCTATCATGTGAGAATGCGAGATGAATTGTAGATTGAGTGTCCAATATTGGCATCAATCACTAGCAATAACATCATATCTATGTGGCGTATGAAGAGATTTATTATATCATCAACTTTGAAAAAAATTAATGTGAGTTGTATTATGGTATACTCAAGGTAATAGTTCTATCATCATTTCTTTCTTACTTTTTTTTTTTTTTTTTATAAATCAAGTAGACTTAGGGTGTTATTGAAAATTAGTCTATGCATTGTTTATTGTAGTTTTTTGAGGGAATGTTATGAACGTAAAGGATTTGCTCAACGATTCGGCTTTATATCTCTGGTAGTTACCTCAAATGTTGCAAGAGAAAGAGATAATGATGTTAGAGAGCATTTGTACGTGTAGCCCAAATTGTTTTTCTTAAATGACAAGCATATGTAGTGTAGAAATGTTGTCATATCTATAGGAACGTGAAAAATTTATAACTCGAGAGATTGATAAAAATAAATGTTTAAAAAGGAAAACAGTTTTTCAAAACAAAATTTTAAAATAAAAGAAATATTTTTGTCTTTTTTTAGTTTAAAATTTAAGATATAAAATTGAAACGGTAAAGCTTTGAGAATCCATTATATGTTTCGTAACTAATATAGAATTTTAACGTTAAATAAAAATTATCTAAGGCATTTGATTTATTATATCCTTTCTCATTAATTGCAAACACATTTACTACTTTTATAAGTCAACCAAGAGTGACAATATAGCAAGCCATAATGCAGTTAGGATCTTTCTGTAAAAAGTAGCAAAATAATCATCTCTCACTAATGATTTTGTGTACTAATTATAAAAATTATAAACGCTGTCACTATAATTATTATCTACATAATGTTAAGATAGAAAAGATAATAACAAATCAAAATTAATATATTTTAATAGAATAAATTATTACGTTAATTCCATCAGTACCTCGTCTTATTTGATGGCTTAAGAATACATTACGCCATCCTCTGTCGACAATAAATCAGGCATTACTAAGCATTTACTATGGCAGTCCATGTTTATAATGCAGCAGAAACTCAACTTAATAAACAAGCATGATTTCAGCATTATTAATATTAATTATGCAACATAATTAAATTACATAAAGAAAGTATGACTGAATGTATGCAAGAATTGGGCAGCATAACAACATTAGCAATAATTATTAAAAAAACATAGAAAATATAATTTATTCCTTAAAAATATAAGCATTAAACACAGATATAGAGATAAAATTCATATCAGAGTACTATACATATAAGATTATCTCTTTGTCTAACTAAACTCTTTACACTAATTTAGGCATTATTTTATTATTTTTAGTGGGGTCAGAGAAATGCCCTAACAACACCTCCTCCCTAAAAGGATACTGCTAAATCTAACACAGCAATGGAAAAATAAAAGAGTAAGAAAGGGAGAGAGAAGGGCCAAAGGCCCGTTGGGATGCAGTTTGAAAGGGGGAGAACCCCCTATTTATAGTGATAAAAATACTACTATTCATAATTATTTAATAATATTTTTATTATTAATCTGTTAATATATTTTATTTTTATTTTATTTTATTAATTTTTTATTTTTTTCTTTTACTTTTCCACCACCAGACTAATCAGTATCAATTGCTAATGGTCTTAAAACTCAGCCCACGTCAGTCAGCTGATTCTATTTTATTTTTCTTTTGATTTTTCTTCTTTCTCGATTCAGCATTGTTCAATGTATGTATTTGTGCATGTGATCCTGTGTGATGTAGTGCAAGATTGGACGATCATGGACCGATCATTGACTCAAGACCAAAAACATGGCTCCGATTGCGTGAGGATTTGCGGGACCAAGCAAGCAATTTTAGGCCTTTGGATGGGCCACGGTATGATGATCTGACTGATAGAAGATACGTGCATGTGAGGCGAGCCGTAGAAAATTCCGTAGGGGGACAAGGACACATGGAAGACCAAGATTCTTTTAGCGGTGCAATCCGACGGCCCATAGCTTGCCACACGCTCATTCTTTTATTATTAAATTTCTTTTGATTTTTTCTGCATTTGGCGTCCTTTTTGCCCATTTTTTTGTCTTTTTTGCTCCGTTTTCCTCTAGATTTTAACTCTAAAATTTACAAACATATAAAATTAATTATTTTACAAACAAAATATTTATGATAATTATTAAAATATTTATTTTACAATAAAACACATAAAAATAATTACAAACTTTTAAAATTTCCAGGTTCTTTTGGTTTGACATAGATATTATTTTTAAGAGTTGGAAATATTTTTAGAAAATATAATAAAACATATTTACAAACTAAAAACTTATTTACAAGCACTTTAACACTCAAAATAAAATCACACAATATTATTTTTATGGTTCTGACTATTTATAAACTAAGCGCACATTTAACATACTGAAACAACTCTAAAAATTACCAAAGATATTTTAAATATAATAACACACTAAAAACTTGTTTTTAAACACATTTACATACTACGACACAAAAATACTTATTAACACAAAAATGCTATTAATTAGAGGATTTAATGAGAAATAAAAGCATAAATAAATTATTTAACCCCTAGAAAATGTATACTTTTATGGTCTCACTAGCATGCCATGGCCCTTGCCATCCTTTTACTGCAAGCACTAACGGGAAATGTTTGTGCCATATAATGTTGAGGAACATTGGATGTTGGCACTTGTTGCACTATGGGAGGACCAAGTTTTTTTTTTTGAACCCCTTAGAAGCGTACCACACAAAGATTTTTTAGCTATCACTAACATGTAAGTGTGATTTTTTTGTTTTAAAATACAGTTTGATTATACATAACATTATTGCAGTAAATTCTTCGTTATTTTGATAAATCTTTAGGGTGCTCAATGATTGGAAACTTCAAAGGGAGTCGGTGTAACAATACAACCAATGGAAAAACCGTTTATATGAACCATAAGTGTCCAAGGCAACCCGGCAACATTGAATGTGATTATTTTATGTTACATTACATGCGTGATATGATTTTTACTAATAATGGTATATTTGAACCCTCAAAAAAGGAATTTTATATATGTGATGATTTAAATGAGGTTAGATTTGAGTGGGTAAGTTATTTAATTAAGTTTACTAAATTTATTTAGTGGACTAGAAACTTTATGTATTTATAAAATTTTTAGCTGGCTATAAATATATCATTTTGCAATTAGGGCCTTGTTTTAATGGATAATACACAAGACTAGCCATCTTGTGGAAAATAACAAATTTGGTTCTTTTTTTTTTTGGCTTCTAATGTTTACAACAAAAACGTCGTGTAAGCTTCATGGCATACAATAAAAACATTTAAAAGCCGTCATGGTAATCTTTAATAAAAACACCCCATATTCCTGCAAAAATCCATATTTTACGATGTTTAAAAACCATCGTTGAAACTACTATTTGTTCTATGACGGATGATTACATGATGGTTTTTTAACTATCGTGTAAACTTTTCACGATGGTTTAGAACCATCATGTAATAAACAGTTTGTTGTGGTGTAACACACACACACACACACACATATATGCTTATTGTGCCCTTAGCCATTCACCCACGCTATGAAGTGCCTCAATCGAGAAATAGGGGCCTACCCCTAAGGTTATATCTCATCATGCGATCTCTATGGCTATCCTTTCAAAACCAACTTTCAAGAGGCACTTATTCTTTGATAGTGTTTACAAATCATTTATCTTCATAATTTCTTATTTTCAGTCTAAATCTCATTTTGCTGTCTATTTTCCAAAACTCTCATTCAAAAACTTTGATTCATGAACTTAGGTTTTTAGATATATATATATATATATATATATATACATATATACTCTAAACTTTTATTCAAAATCTTCATGTCCTTGAAAAACCAATTTCTAGACTAAATCATGAAATATGTAAAACAAGTCCAAAGAAGAAAAATAATACAAAAGGGGAAAGTAATATAAACTCAAGCAAAATAATTAAAACCACTCATGGCATAATAATGCACAAGTAAGACAATATGCATAATATCTATTAACATAAAGTCAAAAACACCAAAAGATCATTTGTAATGAAATTCTCTAAAGATTACAAAACCGATGCTAAAAGGAAGTAAACAAAAAACGCTCTCCAATGAACCATCAAATACCATAATCCAAGTACTCTAAATCTCATAACTAATCCTTAATAAATCAATTTCAGAGATTCTAAGACTTTGACATGCATTTGGAAAATTTCTAACTAAAATTTAAAATGCAATCAATTCGGGCTACAAAGTCTTAAACGAGGCAATTCTAAATGCTACAAAGTCTTAAGATATTCTAGGATATATTGAGGATGGTTTAGGTGTAGCATCATATATCAAAAAGTGATGGTCTAGATTCTTATGTTACCAATTGTTAGAAAATACAATTAGTCAACTGTTACAAAAATATTTATACAATATTCTACACAACTCCTATAATTACAAAATTAGTTCTTAAATGAAGTTAACACCTTGTGCTTTCTAGCGAAATATCATATGCGTAATTTTGACTCAACTTCTCCAAAAATGGGTCGGAACTTAGCTGCAAGATTGGGTTTTTCTACAAATTGACTAAAATTTGTCTAAACTTTGAAATCACATAACATAATTAACGGGTGTCCAATTGATGTGGTTTTTACAACTACGGGAAGTTAGGGTGTTTATTTTATGGTCCTAAAAAGGTCCATGTCTTTTGGTTTCTACATGGGTAGCTCGTATGTTTGAATATAAACATTATTACTATTTAACTTCTCAACACAAGAAAACAATCCCAAAACTATATCTCTCTCAAAACAAGTTCTAAACACCCCTACAAAGTAAGTTAAAATAATACAAGTCTTATATCACAAAATGTATGCTAATTCTAAGAATAGGGTGAGACGATCAAACAACTCCACTATAGGCCCAAGGGAGACATCCGACAAATCACATATTCAAAACAACTATTATTTGACCAAAGGCTTAGAGAGGTAAAATAATCCCCATTTACTAATTTGAACTCTAATCCATATCCAATATCTAGTTCATAGGTTAGTTCCCTAACCAAAAGCAAACTTAGGTTAACACCATTATTCTTCCCTATTCAAAGTTTTACACTAATGTCTAACAGACAACAAAGGTTTATTCATGAGCGAAAGCTAAAAAAATTTCCACTAAGACCATCATGTAGCCTATATACAAGTCGTTCATGTGTCTAAAGACTCCCAACACTCAAGTCTACATGAACATATAACACTACCTTAGGTCTAAAGTGAACAAACTCATAAAATTTATCATTACAGTGTGAAACTTCATAATGAATCATCAATATTGTGTCACATATCATTCCTCAAATAATAGTCAAAACTGCAAATAATTACTAAGGACACTTCCTCAAATTTTTATGAACACCAAATAAACAGGAAAAACAACATAATATAAAATATATCATATCTCAAAGTTTAATATAAATTATAAGATGTTTTTCAATAAGTTATATGATCACTAACCTTTTCAACTCAATACTCAAACGATTAGCACTTCCAGGGCCAAATTGAAGCCTTTTATTTTGACATCAAAACTCAAAGACTGTAAAGTAAACCAATCTAAGTACTATAATTTTTTTTTTCCTTGCTTTGGCATTCTATGGAGCACTTATCATTCATAATTTCGTTAACTAAGTTTAACAGAGATCCTTCATTTTTCTAATTACATAACATTTCATTCTTTCTCAAAAGTCATCTACTCAAGCAAGTCTCTCATCAAAACACTCAAATTAAACGTGAAATATTGAAAACTATAAAAAATCAAGACATCAAAAGTTACATGATCAAAACACTGACTTTTTAAATATTGGAAAACTTAACCAGGTCAATACATGGGTTTATAGATCTTTTTTTCTTCTCCTCTTAATTTTGAGCTTTTTAACAAAAAAGAATGACTTAATTTGGACTTGAAATAACTGAGCTATGAAGTTTTGAAACTTTAAATTTCTCTGTACGAAAGAAAGAGAGAGTAAATAGATAGAGACCGAAAAGAGAGGGAAGGAGTGTTGGGTCTTAAATGGGAGAAGGAAGAGAAAAAGAAGAACGAAAAGCAAAAAAAAAAAGAAAAAAAAAAGGCAAATAGTTGTGTTAGGTTATTTTTATATGGGTTAATGAGATCACTAAGATAATTCAACATAAACAATGTAATTCATTCAATTTCTTATTCAGAATAAAATATCTGTTAGATAAACAGTAACACTAAATAGAGAAATGACATGCCATTTCAAAATAACAATTGTTTTTTCCTACGCAAAAAAATTGCACTAAATAAACTTTCCATCATTTTTAATATTAATTATTTTATTTGGGTGTTGCAGAGATACATTTGAAGTAACTTTAAAACATGTGCCAAGATGTCAATAAGGGAAGGTTTTCAATAAAGGGCATATAAGTTTGACGTCAAGGCCAAAATATTGAATGAATTGTGTTGATAAAAATTGCAATTAAAGAATTCGGCCATTGAAGTACAACGCGACGGACATGTTCCAAGTGACAATATACAGTGCAATACATACTTGCTCATTGGGTATCCTTCAAGTCGAAAATCAAAAAGCTAGAAGCTGCAAAATGATAAGTGAATAAATAAAAAGAAAGTACAAAGAACTGAGGAAGGCCATATATGCACCGAGCAACATCATGCAAGTCATGAAGAAAGAATATGGTAACTAATTAATTTTTTGTTTGTTTATTTATTCCCGAGTACCAGAATTTTCTTTCTCTATCATCTTTTCTTTGTTGTGATCTAAAAATTCTAGATTGTTGGAAATGCATATCCCTTCAGGACTTGAAATTTTTCTTAAACCATCACAAGTACCACACTTTCTTTTGAAGTATTTTTAGATATCTTTATCTGCTTTCCTTTAGTTTGCTTGATATAGGAAGTTGTAGATTGTCGGAAATGCATATTCTAATGGGACATTCACGGGATATATTGTTGTGACTTGAAATTTTCTATATTCTTTTAAAATTAATTGCTTCACTTTTGCATTTGTACTTATAATCTAAGAGTTAACATGTGTTGACATGAGTTATGAAAAAACAATAGAGGGCAAGAGAGATATCACTTAGAAACATTAGAGAGGAGATGGATGAATCATATAGAGAATTGACATCCTTGTTACACATGTTAAAGAAGACGAATGAAGAACATGTCGCCGACATAGTATAGGACAGTGAAAATAAGTTTGAAGATATGTCCGTGGCCGTTGCAACATCAATAAAAGGATGGAAGCATTGCTGATCAATAATTGCAGCGGGTGGGAGTTCTTTATAGGGCAAGAACAATGGGTCTTTGCTGTGTGTGAGTGCAAAAAGATGCTAATAACAAGATTTTTCCATTAGCCTTCAACATTGTTAACTCTAAAAATGACAACTCATAGGAATATTTCCTCAAGAAACTTAAAGAAGCTTATGGCAAAAGGGACAGGATGTGTATTTTGTCTGATCGACATCCTAGCATACACAAGAAAACAGCAAACTCGTTTCCAAATGCATTGTTTAGATATTGTAACTATGACCTTGTTCAAAACATAAAGGGTTAATTCTGTGGTGTTTTTAGTGTAATAGCAAAAAAGTTTAAGGGAGCATATTCGACATATATTAGAGAAGACCATATGAGACAGATGGATAAAATACATGGTTGTATTCAAAAAATGCTTGGCGAAGGTAACGCTTCAATAACGGCATGGTCGTTCTCTCTTAGATGAAGACACAGAGTAATTATGTAAAATATAGCAGAATATATGAGCAAAGACAAAAAAAAAAAAAGCTAGGGAAATAGCGATGGGAATGGTAATCTAGTGGCTTAGCTCAATGCTTCAAGATTGGTTCTACAGAGGAAGACAAAATGTGGCACGAACACAACTATCAGAAGTGGAGAAACAATTCCAGAACATATTTTGAATTTAATTGAAACTAAGGAACATATTTTGAATTTAATTGAAAGTAAGGATAAATTACTTATCAAATAATTTGATTTTGATGTTGTATTAATATTCTGCCAAGTTATTTTGCATATCTTGGTGGGATATAAGTCTGTTGTTGAAGAAGAACTTAAATAATTATAGGCCAAATACCAAACAATTACATATTCGACGTACATAAAAAATTAAACAGAAGATGGATTGTAAAGATGAAAATGAAAACATACACTTGTTGATAATTGGACCGTAATCAACTACCATCCTCCCATGGTTTGGAGGCAAGTAACAAGATAAATATGAGCATCTACAAATATTGTCCGTACTATTATACAAAGGAGGCACCAAATAAAAGACCTACCAGTATACATGAGTTTATCTATTTATCAACATGCAGTGTGCTAGATGAAGAAAAGATACTTCCATTAATGATAAAGATACTAGTGGGAAGATATGAACACAACAAGAAGACATACAAGTTTGTTATACCATTGGAAAAAAAATAAATTAATTTAGATTCAATTGTTCTTTTTGGTAATGAATATTGTTTGAAATTTTGTTAGGCTTACTAATGATTGAGGTAGTCTTGGACCAATTGTTACTGTAACTCCTGTTATTGGATAAGTACCATTGGTTGTGGTTGAATATGTGAATGGCTCGTCTTGGTAATTTGATCTCAGGAACTATATACATAAGTGTAGATGAATTAAAGCGTAGTTCATGTCTTCTTCTTATATTGCAGCTTCACGAGTTGAGAATTTTGTATAATCAATTTAATGGTGGTTGTGAATTATTATGGTCATTTACAATATCTTTGAAAACTATATCCTATTGGGGTATGTTACTCTAGAAAAAAAAAAATTAAAAAAATTTATTGACTATAAAAAATATAAAGACTAGTAGAATTGTAGATTTCTTATCAAATCTTTTTCAATTTTACTTCAAAGTAGATAGGCTAATTTATGAACTAACACTTGGAACTAACTTGAAATATATAGCTATTTTCTGTATTTTGGAGGAGCAACTGTGGAATGTATGTGATCAAAATGGTGAGTGTTTTATAGAAAATTATACTTTTGACCATCATGACATGTCCTTCTTCCGTGAAAAAGTTACAGTGGTGCTTTACACTCATGTTGTAGAAAACCTTTCACTAAGCTTTTACAGCAATGATGATAGAGTTCGTTTCTTTCTTGTTTAGGATATTTACGGTAGGAATATAGCATTCTGTTCACTTGTATTATTACACTGCTTCCCATTTAAATGTCTATTTGTTAAGCGCTTTAGGTATATCATTCTACAATTCGCCGTGATTTTACCAAAGGTAATGAAGTAGTAAATGTCTTTGTACTCAACTAGACATTTCATTGCCATTAATTCTTCCTGGTATCAGGCACTAAACCACCAACTAATCTTGCATGAAAGCATTTGCGTACAAAGCCAACTATATAAATTCCAGAGGAACTAAAGATAAGTTAAATAAAGCAAGAACTCATTCACAACGGGTTGTTTCCCAACTGCTTGATGTTGTTCTATCTCAGATTGTGACTCTCTTGCTTTTCTAGCACGTTTCTTTTTTGGGCTTTTTTTCCCTCAATATCTTGAGGAACATGGCTAGGTGCTCAACTCGTCTTCATTGTCACAGCGCCTTCAATTAACCTTTTTGGCCATGCAACAAAGCTTCTGATGGCTTCACCCCTAGTTGTTGCTTCAATTGTTGGAACATGTAATTTAGCCATCCTAACTCTAGGGGTAATGATGTTAACGTGCACATTTTTGTCCCTAAGAGTCTTTCATGGACTGTATTAGGTTGAAGATTCTCCATCTATGCCTTTCCAAGCTCAACAAGTGTACACCTACCATTAATTCTATCATCAACAAAGAATATGTATTTTTGATGATGAGGTGACAATGGTACTTTTGGAGTTTTTGGAGCTTCTGCGTCATTGTTGAGAGGGTTGTAGCCAGCCTTAAAGTAGTTGCATTGTGAAATAGTCTCATTCGTCAGTTTGACACGTCTTTGGGAAAGAAATGTTTCGGTTTCCCTAGTGCCCTCATTAGTATGTCATCATTACCGACAGATTCGAAGGTCCCTTGACTATGTTGCTCCCACTACAATAAATTTGAGATTATATGACCTTTATTTAACGACTGTTTCTCAAAAACTGCCATGATAAGGGAAAAAAATGCAGCGAGTTATGCCTGCAAAAACGAAAATCATCATGGTATGTTACACTTACCACGACGGTGTTTTTACCACAACGGTTTTTTAAAAAATTGTCATGGTAGCTCACTTAAAACCCATTTTCTCACCTCGACAATTAGACACAAATCAGAAACTCACCTCTCAAATACGAACACAGACACCCCAAAATTGCTGCCGCCGTCCCTCTCAGCCTCTACACTCCTTAATCTCATTCCAAATTGTAAGTTTTTGGTTAGAAATTGATAGTTGTTGATTTTGTAGTTTAATTAATCCAAAATTGATAAATTGTCATTGATTTTGTTGTTTATTCCATGATTGTTGTGTTGTGGATTATGGGTATGATTTATTTGTTTTATAATGGGTATGTGTAATTTGTTCTATGATGGGTGATGTTTTTGTTTTATGATTAGAATATATATGGTGGGTATATTATGTATATAATATACGAAATTAGTTTTAAATGAATATTTTCTTTTTATTATTTTGATTTAGGACTTAAAAAATTGATAGGAAATGGATATAGGACTTTTGATTGTCTAGAGAATATGTGAATGGTGTGGAAGATGTAACACCCACCTATTTTATGTAACGGACCACGTTAAGTTAGTAACGTTGATAAGGAATGTTATTTATAAATTTAGTTATATGATATGATATGTGATGTGCATGTTACTAACTTTTTATGTCAAGTTTTGTAACAGGTGACGACCGCATGGGATCGTTGTGCTCTAGTGTTCATGTGAAATTTTAAGTATATGTTTATTTATGATGCAATAATGAATGTATGTTTTATTGTATGTCATTTAAGGACAGTTCGGCAGGCTGAACTTTTAAAATCGGCAGGCTGAACATTTTGCCCGAGATCGGCAGGCTGAAGAAACTAATCGGCAGGTCGAACTTGCTGGAACCGACAAGCTAAAGGAGAAAATCGGCAGGCCGAACACGGCTGACGAGCAGTCAGAAGAAATCCCTCCAAAAAAATTATGGCTGAGTTAATTACATTAATTGGATGACTTAATGTGATTAATTGGCATAATAATGGAAGGATTTTATCAGTTAAGGAAATAAAAGGGGTTTGACTTGCATGATTTGTGTCAAATTAAATGGTTTCCAATTTTAAATGGGCAAAACATGGTAAGATTGGTGATGTGTTGTGACTTTCCTTCTTTCTCTTCTTTCCTTCCACGCCAACAGCCCTTAACAGTCAGAAAAATCTGATTTAATGAAGGGAATTAAATTCCCATCAATTATGTTTATTACGTTAAAAATTTTAACGTTTCCTTTTTCATTATTTTCTCTCCTTCTCACGTTTTTCCTCTCAAGAATTTCTGAGTTTTTTCATTTCTCTCATCCTCTTCTCTTCTCCATGAGTTCTTTCTCTCTCTCACGAAAATTCTCTGCAAAAATCGTAAGAAAAGTCGTATTTCGTTGATTGAAATCAAGGGGTTTTGAGAAGAAAGTCTTCTAAGGTAAGGACTCATGTATTTGTAAATTTAAAAAGATATTCTCCTCCTCAAATTCGTCTACAATATCCTCTCTAGGAATTGTATTTTTGTTCTGAGTTTTATTATGATGATCGTGTGATGTTTCTTCACGTTTCATGTCATATGAATATTTTACGAAAAATGAATATTTCTGTCTTCTACTCTTCACAGTAATGTTACTGTTTAATTTTGATGTATACAAATGTAATGTTCGTTCAAGGGGTAAATGTGATGTTTTTCATGATAGTCGTCAAGAATGTACATGTTTATATGTATGATAAATGTATTATATGTTATGAATTTTTTTATGGGAATTCATTAAGAAAACTGTTATAATAAATGTTATTTCTAGATTTTTGTTTATGAAATGTTATGTATGTTTAAAAGATTTTATGATAATGAAATAATTTCATGCATGATTATATGATATTTGTATGAAGTTTTAAATTAAAATATATATATATGTATTTTAATTGTTCGAAAACGTTTTATTTAAAAGATAATTATGTTCAAAATGTATGGTTTGTTTTATATGCTTAAGGTAATTTTTATGATTTAAGAAAAATCATAATAACATGTTTATGTGATGATGATTTTTATGGTTATGAATTATGTTTATAATATGAGATGATTGAATGTTATGTGCATGGATATTTCATGATAAGTATTGATTTTTATTGTATCCTTAAATGGATAAATGGCATGAACACTCAAGAAGCGAGCACTACGAGACTGCGGCATCGTCACCAAATCACGTTAAGGTTAAGTAAGCTAACGATTAAGTAAGTACATTCTCACCTGTAACATGACACACGTTTTTACAAGGTTTGATATTATGTTCATAATGACATTCATGATTTTTATGGATATTTTTCCTTAAGGATTTCTATGAAGATTTTCATGATTTTAAGTTATGCATGATGATTGTGGCATGTTTCAAAGTAAGAAAAGTATGTATATATGTATCACCTAATAAGTGTTGCACACCCAATGTTATGAAATGTTATGTTATGATGTCATGTTTGGTTTGGGATTAGCTATCCTTCTCCTCTCATGACGGCACGCCTATGATGATGTTTATGGTGCAACACTTGGGCCCTTAAGATAAAAATGGAATAAGTTTTAAAATGGTCAATGTAATGAAAGATATGTTTCTATGAAATTGTGCTTAAGGCACTTTTATGATATGATGACAATGATGATAATGATGATGATGATGTTTATGAAATGTTTTAAATTGTGAGAATTATATGTACTTACTAAGCATTAGCTTAATCATGTTTTATGTCATGTTACAGATAAGGGTAAGAAAATCATGGACTAGGCGGAGGACATGGAAAGGCTTGTGAGCATATGCACGATGAATTGTAACTGGAAGCATGCCAAGAAGAACACTTTTATGTTTTCTTTTATTAAAATATATTTTTGAACATATATTTTATGTTAAGTTTTAAGAATACTTATATTATGGTTTTATAAGTTATTTTATCATTTTTTTAATGAATTATGAACTTCCACCGTGTTTTACGAAAGTTGGTTGATTTTAAAATTTTGGACTTCTCAAAGATTGGTCTCAGACGGCCTGCTGAACGTTTTGGCCGGCCTGCCGATCACATTTTTCGGCCTGCCAAACATGGTTGAATTTTTAGTCCGAATTGCAAAGCCTCTGTCGGCCTGTCGGTTGAGGGAACTCCGGCCTGCCGAAGTCCCAAGTTCGGCCTGCCGAACTGTGGGAGTAAGCAAGTTTTAAATGATTCGATGTTTAAAGAGATATGTTGTGATGTTTTGTTAAGTTTTGATTTTTACAACTTGATAAACCTATATTATTAAATAAGTTTATGATTAATTTAAGTATAATCGAATAAATTATGGCATGGAATAAAATAAACAATGTTATTCTAAATAATGATAAGCTTAAAAAAATAAAAAAATAAAAAATAAAAATAATTTTGAAGATATGAATGGATCCTGGTTATGTAAGTTTAAGTACTTTTAAAATCAATAGTACTGTTTAAGTTTGATATTATTTATATGTATAAAGTTTAAGCAAGTACGTATGTATTTATATATGTAACGACATCTGTGACGTCCGAATTAAGGAGCGTTCTAGAAGAGCTCTTGGATTTTGCCAAAAGTTATGCCAATGGTGATAAAATTCAATGTCCTTATATTCAATATGGAAGCCATAGATTGCATCCAATTCCAATTGTTAGAGGACATTTATTCCGAAATCGAATTATAAGCAGTTATCAAATGTGGCATTTTCATGGCGAGGCTAATTTCAATCCAACTTTATTAAGTAAAGAAAAGGAATCTATTGTGGAGGATAATATGGATGATCACGACAATATGGTTGACATAGTCAATGATTTAGAAGAACACTTCGTGCACTATCTGGGTGTATTTGAGACAATGATGAATGATGCCTAGACACCTGTGTATGAGAATGTGCCAATTTCACCAAATTGTCTGCTTTAGTTGGATTATGGAATTTGAAAGTGTCGAGTGAGTGGTCAAATTCTAGTTTTACAAAGTTTTAGAATTTTCAAGAAGGCTTCTACTAGAGGGTAATAAATTACTAACAAGTATGTATGAGGCTACGAAGACTTTGAGCACTTTGGGAATGGATTATGAGAAAAGTCATGCTTGTGGAAATGATTGTGTTCTTTATAGGAATGAGTATGAGGATGAGAATTATTGTCCAGTTTGTCAACAACCAAGGTGGAAGAAAGGAAAAGAGCCAAAAGATGATAAGAATAGAGTGCCAAAGAAAGTGTTATGGGACATTCTACCAGCATCACGTTTGAGGCGTTTATTCATAAACCCAGAACATGCCAAGAATTTGACATGGCATCATGACAAATAGGTCGATGATGGTATGCATAGACACACGGCAGATTCACAATAATGGAAGACTTTTGAAGCTGATCATCCCGACTTTAGTGCGGATCCAAGAAATATACATTTATCTTTATCAATAGATGGAATGAACCCATGTCGTATCATGAGTAGTAGGTGTAGCACTTAGCCCGTAATACCTGTTAACTACAATCTCCCTCCAAATATGTGCATGAAGCAAAAGTTTTTAATGTTGTCTTTATTGATTTTGGATCCTCACCAACCAGGCAATGACATTGATGTATACTTGGCACCGTTAATTGATGACCTAAGAAAGTTGTTGGAAAATGGAGTCAAAGTTATAGATGCCTACTAAGAAGAGACGTTCACACTCTATGCAATGTTGATATGGACCATTAATGACTTCACCGCATATGATAATTTATCTAGTTATTCAGTGAAGAGTTCTATTGGTTGTCCTATTGGCATGACGGAAACGTGTCACAAACGGTTGAAGAATGGTAAGAAAACCATTTTTCTTGGTCATAGAAGATGGTAACCAAGAGATCATTGTTACCATAAACAAAAGAAAGCCTTTGATTGCAACAGTGAAGAAAGAGACCCTTCTTATCCTTTGACGGGTGAACAAATATTTGAAATGGTAAAAGATATAAGAGTCGTATTCAGGAAGAGAAAGCGAGATAAAGATGAGACACCGATTGATGGACCAAGGAAAAAAAGATCAATCGTTTTTTATCTTCCATACTGGAAGACACTTTTTGTTTGTCATTGCTTGGACGTTATGCATATTGAGAAAAACATTTGTGAATCCATAGTCGGCACATTGCTTGACATTTTGAGCAAGACTAAGGATGGTGAAAAAGCTCAGTTGGATCTCATAGAAATGGAGATTAGGCCTAATTTGTTTCCCGAGAAAAGAGGGAACCGCACTTACTTACCTTCGGCGAAGCACACGTTATCAAGTGCAGAAAAGAGAAACCTTTGGGAATGGCTTGCTTTGTTGAAAGTGCTAGACAGCTATTCTTCAAACTTTAAAAAGTTGGTGTTGGTGAAGGATTTGAAACTTATTGGCATGAAAACACATGATTATCATGTGTTGATGCAGCAATTAGTACCACTTGGTTTGCGTGGAATTCTAACAAAAGATGTGAGATTTGCAATTACCAAGTTGTGCTCGTTCTTCAATTCAATATGCTCCAAGGTAATTGAACCACTTATGCTAGATTCACTGCAATCGAAGTTGGCGTAAACCTTATGCATGCTTAAAAAGTATTTTCCACTGGCATTTTTTGACATCATAATTCATCTAATGGTGCACTTAGTACGTGAAGTTAAGTTATGAGGACCGATGTATTTGAGATGGATGTACCCATTTGAAAGACATATGAAGGTTTTGAAGAGCTATGTGAAGAATCAAAATAAGCCGAAGGGATGTATTGTAGAAAGTTACATAGCTGAAGAATTGGTTGAATTTTGCTCCAAGTACTTGTCTAATATGGATGAAATTGGGGTGCCAAAGACTATAAACATTGAGGCTAAGGGACTATCTACTAGCAATCCTTTATCAGTAAATCGAGAGGAGTAGGATCAAGCTTGTCTTTATGTCTTGCACAATGCTAATGAAGTGGAGCCTTTCATTGAGGTGTACATGAACAAATTAAAAAAAAGCAAACCCCAAAAGAGTAAGAAATGAGAAGTGGTTGTAAGATGAACACAACTGGATGTTTCGGTTGTGGATTGGAGCACACATTTATGGCAAGTGCTCCACATCACAAGATGGAGGCATATCACAAGACTTGAAGAACCTAGCCAGAGGACCGTCGTCGGTAGTTACAAGGTATATGTCATATTCTATAATTGGTTACACTTTCTACACTCACGAAAGCGATCATAAACATCTTGTCTAAAATAGCAGGGTGACTCTCCATGCTGAGGCTATGCATATTGCCTCTGCCATGGACAAGAATCCGGTATATGGGACCATGAACTACTTTGGTTTCATTGAAGATATTTGGGAACTTGATTATGGGGGATTGAGCATAGCACTTTTTAGTCCAAGTGGGCCGACAATAACTATGTTAAGAATGATAATGACGGCATCATGGTGGTTGACTTTAGAAGATTGGGATACAGGAATGATCCCTTCACTATGGCATCACAAGTAGTCCAAGTTTTTTATATTATGGATCCCCAAGACATGGAGTTGTCTCTAGTCATCTCAATAAAGCCAAGAATAGTTATCGACGGTGAAGAAGTTGCTAAGGATTGCACGGACATCTCTTCATTCACAAAGGGATTGCCACCGATTGAAGAGATAAATGATTTTGAAGATGATGTTTCGCACTTACTTTATGAAGATGTGGAATGGATATCTATTGAGGAACCAATAAAGAAAAGAAAAAAATGAGCATCTATAAACCAATTTATGTTAATTTATTGTAAAATATTTCTTTGTTTCATTTTTCATCTTTTTTTAAGGGTTTGGGATAACTATTTATAGTTATAATATTTGTGATGAAAACAGCAAGAAAGTATACATTCTAGGCCATTGGATGTTTAACACGTGGGCTAGCCACCCTGGGCAAAAGACAAAAACATATGTAAGTTGTAATTTTGACCATTTTTTTACGATTATTTTTGTATAAACCACTGTGGAATATAGGACAAAAAGTTTTCTTCCTAACATTACACGACGGTTTACACAAAAATTGTCGTGTAATGCCAAGAACAAATTTTCTAGATTACACGACGGTTTACTTATAAACCGTCGTGTAATGTTGAGAAGAATTTTTCTTCAACAGATTACACGACGGTTTATACAAAAACCGTCATGAATGTTGAGAACAAATTTTTTTAAAAAAGATTACACGACGGTTTATAAGAAAACCATTGTGTAATGCTGCAAAAAAAAATCAGCTTATGCGACGGTTGTACAAAAACTGTCATGTAATCTAAGCTTTACATGACGGTTTTTGTACAAACTGTCATATAGCGTGTGATTACACAATGGTTTTTGTACAAACCATCATGTATTGCTTTATATTACATGATGGTTTATACAAAAACTATAACATCCCAAAATTTAATGAATGATATTAGAATGTAAAATGGATTAGTGTGCCATAATGAATATTTTAAACTTAATTTGATCATTTGGTGAAATTTGAACCTAGAGTTGTTTTTCTTATTTTAATGATTTCTTATTATTTTAAATTGTTATTTTGAGTTTTAAAACATAATAATTTGTTAAGTATCAAATATATTTTGTTTTACAAAAACCGTAGGCAACACATGGTTTCCGCACAATAAAACCGGCCACTTTTTCTCTCTCTTTATATCTCTCACTCTCCCTCTCTCCTTCATTCTCACTCACTCTCATTTCTCTCTCTCTCTCTCATCTCACTCTCTCTCGGTCTCTCTCTTTCCCTCTCAATTTCCCTTAAAATTTTGAAACAAAAATTAAACCCAAGCTTCGAATTAGCGAGTAGGAAGCTCAGAGGCGTGGTTTGGCTATCAAAAACACGATTTGAAGCTTGGATTTGAGGTTAGCTTTTGAAGTTTCAAAACTTTTTCAAATTTTCAATTTTTCGTGCATTTCGAAATTTGAGCTTGTTTAAACTTAGAAAACCCTTAATTTTAGTTAAAGGAACTTAAAACAACTAGGATCTAAGCTTTGTTTGAGGAAAAATGGATTTAAATCAAGATTTTTATTTTTCCTCCTTTTTCCTAATTTTTGCATTTATTCAAAATTTTTGAGTAAATCTTGTTTAAATGAGCTAAAAAGTGTTCTATCTTCTTTTTCTATCATCTATGATTGTTTTCCATGCTTGAGAACTGAGAAAAATAGGTTGAAATGAAGATTTGGGGTTTGGGAGGCCCAAAACCCATGGCTAGAAAATTCTAGAATTTTTCAGTTCAGCAGGTCGGATTCATCCGTCTGGTAGGCCGAACCTGGAGAAGTTTAGCCTACTGGACTTAATTTTTCGATAGGTTGATCTGTACAGTTTGGCTGGCCGAACCAAGGTGACCAGCAGGCCGACTGAACAAGGAGAAAATTTGTGATTTTTCATCTGTTTTCACTGTTTTGAACCCCGACTGAAATCCCAACTTTATAAAATGATTTTCAAGGTACAAATGGCACATTAGGGAACTATGAACTAGTTTAGCAATGTAGAATATCTTAAATTAGATACTGATAGACCTAATTTTATCTAGGGTCGTTTGTGGTTTTGCGGAGCTAACGTATTGCGGACCGGGATTACGGTGTGGAGCATCAGCACGAGTATCAAGGTAGGACTTCTACCCCTTTTCTTTAGTAACCCAGTTTCAAATGATTTGGTCTCCAAAAGGGTTTTTACCAAAATATTTTCAATGGTTGATTGAAAAAGAAATTTTATCGGTTATCTTTATAAATCGTGGACTGAGATAAGCTTCATAATGAACTTAAAAATGAATGTAAATAAAAATACCTAGTAAATGGGTTTTTAATAATGATAAAAATAAATATATGGGCATGATGCCATAACAGAGATTGGGTCGTGTAGCGTGTGACCTTGGGGGCAGGTCCCAAAACCCAGCTGGGCCACTACGGTGGTGTTATTCATATGGTTGCCTAGGAAAAGAAAATGGTGATCTTTTTGGTTGACCAATAAACTGTTTGAGTAAGAATGATTTTGTTTAAACTTATTTATTCAAGTCTCCTCTTAAATAATTTCTTGAATAATGATATTTCCTTTTGATTTTAATATTTCTTAAAATATAGTCCTATTGAGCCTTTCACTCACATTTGATTTGTTTTTAAACTTTTCGCCCTCTAGGTGGATTTTTGTTTAGGTTCAGGGAGGATTCTACAGACAGAACTTAGGAGCAGCAGAAAAATTAAGTAGGTTATTTATATTATTAAATCAAGGCATGTAACATTTTAACTTTCTCTTTATTTGGACTATGGATGTAATGTAATATTGTCAGTACTATGTGTGTGCACAAGATATGGGTCAGTGGGACCCATTCTTATTTCTCTTATTTATTATTACCTACTTAATGTTTACCTCAAGTTCTTATCTGTTTAAAGAATATAAGTGCTTCAAAAATGTCCATATTTTCATAATTTAAATTAAAGATTTAAACTCATATTTTAATTAAATTTTACATTAATTGTCTTAATCAATCCGTCATGTCACCTCTCATACTGCGGGGCGCGACAAAATAGTATCAGAGCTCAAGGTTATGAATTTTGAAAATTGTGTACACATATGTATGACAATGAAGTAATACTGATAGTCCAAATTCTATTTTCAGAAGTAAGAGAATGGCACCCAGACGTCGTTCGACAGCTGACGCCGAGTTTGGAAATGATAAGGGTATGATGAGGTCTATGTTCGCTGCATTTTGATAGATGGCGGCCAAGGCTAGGCTGGAGGATTCTGATGTTAGCCGTCGGCATACGTATTTTAAGGAATTTTGACGTGCATCTATACCGACTTTTGATGGAAATGGGGACCCGTAATTGGCAGAATATTGGCTAGACTCGATCATGAAGCACTTGGATACTCTTGGTGTGCCAGCTGAGTATCGTGTGGAGTTTGCCGCATATAAGTTCAAGGGTGGCACTACTACTTGTTGGAAATAAGGTAAGCATTCGGAACACAATGGTAACATCAGTTGGGACAGGTTCAAGGAGCTGTTCTACGATCGATATTTTTCGCAAGGGTATAGAGACCAAAAGGTGGCTGAATTCTACAGGTTGCAGCACGGTGATTTGTCAGTTCGAGAGTATGAGGCAAGGTTTAATGAGCTGGCTAGGTTTGCTCCATCAACAGTGGCATTGGAACATGAAAAATGTACTAAGTTTCAAGAAAGGCTCCTATTCGGCGACAGGTGGTTGCTCTGCGACTCAGGAGTTTTGGAGAGCTTGTGTCGTTAGCGATATCAGTGGAAAATGATTATGCATTGTATTGTGAGGATTGATTAAAGACATCAGGAGGGCCATAGAGGAGCGATAGGAAGAGCACCAGTAGCCGTCCAGCTCCAGGAAAGAATAAACAGGGTGGCATGAACAGTGGTAGCAGCAGTTCATCTAGCAGTGGGTTCTGTAATTCCTATATCTTTCATTGCCATTATTGCCAACAGCCAGGACATATCAAGAGGAATTGCCCAATCAAGAATGCTCATATAGGATCTCTGACCAAAGAAGGTGCCAGTCGTCAGCCTCAGTCTCTACCTCCACCTCAGCAATATTTGCAGTTGTAGTTTCCTCAGTTCTCTTAATAGCAATCACCATATTCAACACAAGGGCAGCAACCGTAGAACTTCCAGCATAACGTCCCTCAGTATCGAGCACCGAGTATAGCTAGCATGCAGTCATCTCCGTCACAGCAGTATCGACTGAATAATCCAGGACCTAGCAGTGTTGGTAAAGGAAAAGGAAAAGCTCTAGTTCAGGTTCATGCGATGGCAACAAGAGGTTCAGATGCCCAGACAAGTAATGCGGTTGTTGATGGTACGATCCTAGTTTCTCAATCCTTAGCTCATGTTTTATTCGATATAGGTGCCACTCATTCTCTCATCTTGAGTTCTTTTGTATATGCCTAGGGACTAGAAATAGAAGAGTTCAATGAACCCCTAGTTATAGCTTCTCCCTTGGGACGGGGGTGTGTAAGTTGTGTATGTAAAGCTTGTAAAATAAAGATTGGGGATGAGATTTTGAAAAGTGATTTGATTGTACTCCCCATGAGCTCATATGATGTAATCCTAGGGATAGACTGGTTGTCCAGGTATAATGCAGTGGTAGACTGCCAACTTAGAAAAGTGACCCTAGTGTTTGATAGGGGGACGATGATCACTTACCGGGGTGGTGGTGATCGGTTAATGAGAGAACGTCTCATGAAGACATGTCTTGGAGAGTGAAAGAATCTGGTTTGTTATGCTTTTCTTGCAAGTCTGGAAGGTGAGCCCTATGCCTTGAGAAGAAATGCAGTAATCCCGGTGGTTGATGAGGATAAGGATGTCTTCCCCAATGAGTTGTCAAGATTACCACCGCATCGGGAGATCAAATTTCATATTAAGTTATTTCTAGGTACAGCACCGATTTTAGTAGCACCTTATCAGATGGCACTGGCAGAAATGAAAGAATTCAGAAAATAACTTCAGGAGTTAGCTGATAAGGGATATATTCAGAATAGTACTGCGC
Organism: Artocarpus heterophyllus; assembly: GCA_025403435.1. Taxonomy (NCBI): domain Eukaryota; kingdom Viridiplantae; phylum Streptophyta; class Magnoliopsida; order Rosales; family Moraceae; genus Artocarpus; species Artocarpus heterophyllus. The sequence continues at coordinate 14,851,095 of CM046328.1, forward strand.
TGTGGGGAGCACCGGTTTTGTTCGCTAAGAAACATGATGGGACTCTCAGGTTGTGTATAGATTATCAACAGCTAAATCGTGTCACATTGAAGAATAAGTATCCTTTGCCCAGGATCGATGAGTTATTTAATCAGTTGGGAGGTTCGTAGTACTTCTCAAAGATAGATTTACACTCGGGGTACCATCAGCTTAAGATTAAGGAGGAAGATATTCCCAAAACAGCTTGCAGGACTCGGTATGGACACTTTGAGTTTCTGGTGATGCCGTTTGGATTGACAAATGCTCCGGCAGCTTTCATGGATTTGATGAACAGGATATTTAGGCCTTATCTGGATCAGTTCGTGATCATGTTCATTGATGATATTCTAGTGTATTCTAAGACTTGGGAGGAGCATGAATAGCATCTCCAGATCGTGCTTCAGACTCTATGGGAACACCATTTGTATGCTAAGAAAGAAAAGTGCGAGTTTTGATTAACAAAGGTTAAGTTTTTGGGTCATGTCATCTCTGAGCATGGTATTTTTGTGGATCCGTCCAAGATTCAAGCCATAGTGGAATAGGAATGACCAAGTAATGTAGTAGAAATCCATAGTTTCTTAGGTCTTGCAGGGTACTACTGGAAATTTGTAAAGGATTTCTCGAAGATCGCAGCGCCACTAACGAGATTGATCAGGAAAAACGTCAAGTTTGAGTAGGATGAAGAATGTGAGCTCGCTTTTCAGGAATTGAAGAATCGGTTGACTTCAGCCCCAGTATTGGTTATTCCTAGCAGTAACGAGCCGTATGAGGTTTACACAGATGCTTCAGGATACAGACTTGGATGTGTGTTGATGTAACATAGACGCGTGGTGGCTTATGGATTGAGACAGCTACGACCTCATGAATAGAATTATCCTACTCACGACTTGGAGCTCGCGGTGGTGATTCACCCATTAAAGATTTGGAGATGTTATTTGTATGGGGCAACATTTCAGGTTTTCTCCGATCATAAGAGTTTGAGGTATCTGTTCACTCAGGGGGATCTTAACTTGAGGCAATGGAGATGGATGGAGTATATGGAGGATTATGATTTCGCATTACAGTACCATCTTGAGAAAGCTAATGTGGTTGCAGAAGCGCTTAGCAGGAAATCTTCAGGGGTTCTCGCTTGTTTGGCTCTTGAAGATTAGAAAAGAGATGTGACAGTGAGTGAGTATAGGCTACAGTATTATGAAGACTATGATCGAGTTTCGATGTACCATATGGAAGCGACCCCAACTCTTGTTCAGATGGTGAAACAAAATCAGTGGCAAGACCAGTATTTTTAGGGGATTTGGATGCGGATTCAGGACGGAGAGCAATGTGAAGAATGGAGGATTCATGCGGATGGATGGTTGTACTTTCTGGAGCGCTTAGCAGTTCCCGCAATTACAGAGGTGGCAAAAGCTGTTATGGATGAAGCCCATAAGTCTTAGTTCGCCATTCATCCAGGAAGCACAAAGATGTATCGTGATTTGAAGAGGCAATATTGGTGGATAGGTATGAAGAAAGATGTTCGAGAGTACATGGCCAAGTGTACAACATGTCTTCAGGTGAAAGCCGAGCATCAGAAGCCTGTAGGTCAGCTTCAGCCGCTTCTTATTCCAGGGTGGAAATGGGAGCATGTGATGATGGATTTTCTCACTGGTTTGCCTAGGATGGAGCAGCGGCATGATGCTGTTTGGGTCATGGTTGATAGGTTGATGAAATTGGCGCATTTCATTCTATTCAAGTCAACATGCTCGAGAAGGATTCTCGGGGACTTGTATTTGTAGAATATAGTAAGATTGCATGGAGTTCCTTTGTCTATCACATCTGATTGAGACACCAGGTTCAATGCTAAGTGCTGGAGGAGCTTTCAGGAGGCTTTAGGTACGGATTTGAATTTCAGTACGACGTTTCATCCTTAGACTGATGGGTAGTCTAAGTGGGTTATTTAGATTCTCGAAGACATGTTGTGTGCTTGTGCATTAGATTTCGGCGGGAATTGGAAGAAATATTTGCATCTGGCAGAATTCGCATACAACAACAGTTATCAAGCAAGCATTGGTATGGCACCATTTGAGGCGTTGTACGGGCGACCATGAAGGTCACCTGTGTTGGGCATAACTGAAAGATAGGGTTATCCTTGGGCTAGATGAGATTCGTGATAGCAACGAGAAAGTCGCCGTAATTTGAGATCGATTGAGGGCAGCTCAGAGTCGACAGAAGAGTTATATAGATAGAAGACGTCAACCCTTGGAATTTACGGTAGGGGATTTTGTTCTCTTAAAAGTATCGCCTCGTAAAGGCATTATGCAGTTCGGAGTGAGTGGCAAGCTTGCACAGAGGTACGTTGGACCGTTTGAGATTACTCAACGTGTTGGTGTGGTTGCTTATCGGCTCAACCTTCCCCCTGAATTATCTCATGTTCATGATGTGTTCCACATGTCGATGCTTAGGAAGTGTTCACCTGAGCAAAGTAAGATAGTTTCACTGCACGATGTACAGGTTCAGGAAGACACGACATACGAGGAAGTGCCAGTTCAGATTATTGATTGAAAAGTGATTAGTTTGCATCAACGGGATATACCGTTAGTAAAGGTTGTGTGGCAGCATCATGGGATTGATGAAGCCACTTGGGAGTTAGAGTCGAGCATGCGGGAGTTGTATTTGCATTTGTTTTGTTTCTGAAATGAGATGTAAATTTTGCAGGCGAAATTTCTTTTAGGGGTGAAGAGTTGTAACGTCCCGAAATTTAATGAATGATATTAGAATGTAAAATGGTGGATTAGTGCTCCATAATGAATATTTTAAACTTAATTTGATCATTTGGTGAAATTTGAACCTTGAGTTGTTTTTCTTATTTTAATGATTTCTTATTGTTTTAAATTGTTATTTTGAGTTTTAAAACACAACAATTTGTTAAGTATCAAATATGTTTTGTTTTACAAAAACCATAGGCGGCATATAGTTTTTGTACAGTAAAACCGTCCACTTTTTCTCTTTATTTATATCTCTTACTCTCCCTCTCTCCTTCATTCTCACTCACACTCATTTCTCTCTCTCTCTCTCATCTCACTCTCTCTCGGTCTCTCTCTTTCCCTCAAAATTTTGAAACAAAAATTAAACCCAAGCTTCAGATTAGCGAGTAGGAAGCTTAGAGGTGTGGTTTGGCTATCAAAAACACGATTTGAAGCTTCAAAACTTTTTCAAATTTTCAAATTTTCATGTATTTCAAAATTTAAGCTTGTTTGAACTTAGAAAACCCTTGATTTTAGTTAAAGGAACTTAAAACAACTAGGATCTAAGCTTTGTTTAAGGAAAAATGGATTTAAATCAAGATTTTTCATTTTTCCCCCTTTTTCCTAATTTTTGGATTTATTCAAAATTTTTGAGTAAATCTTGTTTAAATGAGCTAAAAAGTGTTCTATCTTGTTTTTCTATCATCTATGATTGTTTTCTATGCTTGAGAACTAAGAAAAACAGGTTGAAATGATGATTTGGGGTTTGGGAGGCCCAAAACCCATGGCTGGAAAATTCTGGAATTTTCCAGTTCAGTAGGCCGAACTTCGTGTCCGGTAGGCTGGATTCATCTGCCCGGAAGGCCAAACCTGGAGAATTTCGGCCGACTAGATTTGGTTTTCCAACAGGCTGATCTGCATAGTTCGACTGGCCGAACTAGGGTGACCGGCAGGCCGAACGAACAAAGAGAAAATTTGTAATTTTTTATCCATTTTCACTGTTTTGAAACCGACTGAAATCCCAACTTTATAAAATGATTTTAAAGGTACAAATGGCACATTAGGGCACCATGAACTAGTTTAGCAATATAGACCTATTTTTATCTAGGGTTGTTCATGGTTTCACGGAGCTAACGTATAGAGGACTGGGATTACGGTGTGGAGCACCGACATGAGTATCGAGGTAGGACTTCTACCCGTTTTCTTTGGTAACCCAGTTTCAAATGATTTGGCCTTCAAAAGGGTTTTTACCAAAATGTTTTCAATGGTTGATTAAAAAAGGAATTTTATCGGTTATCTTTGTGAACCGTGGACTAAGATGAGCTTCATAATGAACTTCATAATAAATGTAAGTAAAAATACCTGGTAAATGGGTTTTGAATAATGATAAAAATGAACATATGGGCATGATGCCGTAACAGAGATCAGGTCGTATAGTGTGCGACCTTGGGGGCAGGTACCAAAACCCAACTGGGCCACTACGGTGGTGTTATTCATATAGTTTGCCCAGGAAAAGAAAAATGATGATCTTTCTAGTCGACCAATAACCTGTTTGGGTAAGAATGGTTTTGTTTAAACTTATTTATTCAAGTTTCCTCTTAAATAATTTCTTGAATAATGATATTTCATTTTGAAATTAATATTCTTAAAATACATTCCTACTGAGCCTTTCGCTCACATTTTATTTGTTTTTAAACTTTTCCCCCTCTAGGTGGATTTCCGTTTAGGTTCAGGGAGGATTCTACAGACAGAACTCAAGAGCAGCAGAAAAATTTAGTAGGTCATTTATATTATTAAATCAAGGTATGTAACATTTTAACTTTCTCTTTATTTAGACTATGGATGTAATGTAATATTGTCAGTACTATGTGTGTGCACAAGATGTGGGTCAGTGGGACCTATTCTTGTTTCTCTTATTTATTATTACCTACTTAATGTTTACCTCAAGTTCTTATCTGTTTAAAGAATATAAGTGCTTCAAAAATGTCCATATTTTCATAATTTAAATTAAAGATTTAAACTCATATTTTAATTAAATTTTACATTAATTGTCTTAATCAATCTGCCACGTCACCTCCCGTACTACAGGGCGTGAGAAAAACCATCATTTATTCTCAGCTTTACATAACGGTTTTTTTATAAACCGTCGTGTAAGGTCCAAATTTGCATTTAAATTTTCAAAATGCATGCCCCCTTCATTTTGAATCTGGGACTCCCTCTCTCTAAAAGTGCTCTCTCTCTCTCTTAAGTATTCACTCCGCCGTCGTTGCCTCCTTCCCATCGGTAAGCTGCCTCTCTCTCTCTCCTCTTCCTCTTCCCCCACCCGCCACCATCCGCCCTCTCCATCACCCCCACCCCCCCCCCCCCCCACCCCCCTCGCCCCGCCCACCTATCCCCCTCGCTTCGCCAACCCACCCTCGCCCCTTGGCCCACCATGCACCCCACACACCCGTCGACCCCTACCCAGCCCACCCACCACCCCCTCCCCCCCCCCACCCCCGTCGCTGCCCCCTTCGGCCCCCCTACCCCTCCCACCCACCGCCCTTCGCCCCCCTACCCTAGCCCTGCCCACCAACCCTCGCCCCCATGCACCCCACCCACCCACCCACCCCCTTATGGCCCCCCCCACCCCCCCACCCACCCCCCCCTCGCCTCCCCACCCTTACCCCGCCCACCCGTCCTTGCCCTCCCTAGCCCCCTATGTACCCCACCCAACCCCCATCGCCCCCCACCCTCACCCACCAACCCTCGGCCCCTACCACTATCGCCCCACCTAACCTCCCACCCCAACCTTGCCCCCACTTACCCGTCTCCACAATTTTTATTTGTTTTGTGCAATATATGAAATTGTGTAATTGAAATTGTAAAATTGTGGGGTATGAGTAATTTGTGAAATTATGTGATCATGGTAATATGTGTAATTATGTGAATATGTATAATATGTGTAATTATGTTAATATGTGAAATTGTGCAATTGAAATTGTAAAATTGTGAATATGTGAACATGTGCAATATGTGAAATTTTGAGAATATGTGAAATTGTGTAATAGAAATTGTAAAATTGTGAATATGTGAACATCGTGTAATATGTGAAATTTTGTGAATATGTGAAATTGTGTAATTGAAATGTAAAATTGTGAATATGTGAACATGTGTAATATGTGAAATTTTGTGAATATGTGCAATACGTTAAATTATGTGAATATGTTAAATTGTGTAATTGAGAAGATGTGAATAATTGAAATATGTGAATTATGTGAATATGTGTTATATGTGAAATTATGTGAATATGTGTAATATGTCAATCTATAATATGTTAATGTTACTATGTGTGTGTTAGTTTTTTGTTTACTTTGCACATATACAACGTCTCACGAGATCGATAGTGACAGAATATGGAGGAGTACAAAGAATGCACTCCATCTTTATCACAATATAGCAAGGGAAACCAACACAGTAAGCCATGAAGGCAAACCAAATTCTATCCGAAAGTAGATTTTAAGCAAAGGACTACATTGATGAAAAAAGTTAATTGGATGAGAAAGAAAGGTTTAAGAATTAAAGTGGCATTTGATTTGAAAGGCCAACCAGAAGGCGTATTCGGCCATGAATTAAGTAGTTGGATCGGAGTCCTTAGTCAAGAGCACGTTCCTATATGGATAAAAGATTGGAGGTCTAAGGATTTGGAATAAGTAAAAGATATGATTTGGAGAGAGATTTATGAAGCTTTCATAGTCGAGGATTGGTATAGAAAAAGGGCTTTAAAGTTTGTGGTGAATTAGCAAAGAGGTTTAGATCTGACCTCTTAGGTACCTTCATACAGCCATACCTTTCCATTCTGGAGGAGGATGAAAATGTATATAAACAGCTTCCCATGATAGTACACTACTACCTCTCCATCAATGATGACAATTAGGAAGCGTTTGTGAGGTATTGACATTCCACTGAATTCCAACTATTATCATTAAATGCAAGAAAAATAAGAAGGGAAAAAGAATACTGCTCTATGGTTGGTTGAGTCAGATATAGAGAGCTCGAGCAATCATTGGTATGTTAATATCTTACTCGTAGTACATATATCAATTATTCTATCACTAATATGTTACTAACATAACATAATACAGTTCACTAAGATGGGTGTGCTACCAACACGAAAGGAGTTGTAGGTAAAATCACGTCAAGGTCCCAATGCATAGTTTAAAAATCCAAGAGTAGCAGAAATTGGGAACTTGATTGCAAGTTTATTGAACACATAGTAACTAATTTGTAATTTATTAATTCATTTGAAGGATCTCAATAATAACATGGTTTTGTTGTTGTTTTACAGGATGAATACACGATGCAACAAAGTCAAAGGAGCTTCCAATCTGTTGGTAACGAAGACATATTGATGAGGGCACTAGGGAAACCAAAATGTTCATGACGTGTTCGTGGTCAATCAAAGTACGTGAAGCAGTCTCAATACTTCGACCTCCAATAAAGTTCAAAATTGACTTCCCAAATGTCAAAGATGTAGATGGAGATTGTAAAACTACGAGGTCTTGTGACCGAGCTCATTTCCCAAGGACGTGCTAAGTCAACAGATGATAGCATCTCACAATCTAACAGCTTCAAGGCTAGTTGTAACCCTCCAGATAATGCAGCAAAAGCTCCAAAAGCTCAAAAAGTCCAATTGTCACCTCATCGTCAAGAGTCCGAACAAGGTCAAGAATGCAGGCTCTTTGTTGAGGATAGAATAATAGTGGGTGTGCACTTGTTGCGCTTGGGAAGGAATGGATGAAGATTTTTCCAACTAATACAGTCCATGGAAGACCATTAGGGCAAGAAAATGTGCTCATTAGTATCACTACCATCAGAGTTAGAACAGCTTAATTGACTGTTCCAACACTTAAGGCACAACTACAGGTGAAGCTGCCGGAAGCTTCATCGCATGGCCAAATAGGTTAGTTGAAGTCATCGCAATGACGAAGACGAGTCGAGCATCTAGCCACGTTCCACAAGATATAAGTGGAAAGAAATACCAAAAAAAAAAAGATAAGCTCTACAAAAGCAAGACACTCACAACCTAAGGTACAACAAGAACAAGAACAACCCGTTGTGAATAAGCCATTGCCTACGTGTAACTTCACTTTAGTACCTCAAGAATTTATACAGTTGGCTCTATACGCACATTCTTTCATGCATGATGGGTTGACGATTTAGTGCCCAATACCAGTAAATGTCACTGGCAATGAATTGCCTATCTATGTGGGGCATGAAAACATTTACTACTTCATCAACTTTGAACAAATCAGGGCGAATTGTATCCTACTCTACCTCAAGTAATAACTCCATCCTTAATTTATAAATTTTAAAATATAGGTAGAGTTGCAAGGTGCTTTCAAATAATTGACTTAATTGTTTTTAATTGTAGTTTTTTAGAGAAATATTGTGAATTTCAAGGCTTGGCACAAAATTTTGGCTTCATATCTCCGGTGCTTATTTCAAGTGCTGCAAGAGACATACAGAGTGATTGTAGAGAGTATGCCATGTCACTCCTCTGTATATTAGCTTAAGCACCAAGGGGGAAATTATTCTTCCTGTCGTACAATGTTAGAGTACATTGGATGTTGCAGTTATTTTGCCATGGGAGGACCAAATATATTGGTTTGATCCCCTTGGACACCCACCACGTGAGGATTTTGTATTAGTCACAAGATTGTAAGTATTAATCTTCTCTTATAAAATTAACCATTTTGAGTTTTACATTATTGTATTGTCTATTAATTTATTTAATCATGACATATTGTTAGGGCGCTTAACGATTGGAAGCTTCAAGCAGGAAGCGGTGTCACAAACCCACTGAACGGAATGCTATATTCCAGACTTAAGTATCCAAGACAAAAAGGAAACATAGAATGTGGTTTTTTTATTTACATTTCATGTGAGATATAATTACAAGTGGTATACAAGCCCTAGAAAGAAAAGATTTATATATATATATATAGATGTAAATGATGTTAGATTAGAGTAGGTATAATTTGTAAATAAGTATGTCACTTTTAGATAGATATAGATAGTAGATAAACAATTGCTCAAAATAGCTCAAATGTAAATGATCTTGTAAGTACCTTGTAATTTCAATATACATCAAATTTTGTATGCAATCAAAGCCTTGCTGTAATGGATAACACACGGGACTGGTCATCCGTGGAAAATCACAAATTTTGTCAATTTTCTAGGCAATACCATTTTTCTACGATGATTTTCTAGAAAACCATCATGGAAAAAAAGCCTTCCATGACGGTTTTCTAAAAAACTGTCATTCCACGATGGTTTTTTAAAAAACTGTAGTGGAAGATTCACGCACACCCCCATTTTCCTGGCTTATTCTCGGTTCCACGATGGTAAAAAACCGTCATAAAAACTAGATCTTGTACCACAATTGAAGTTTACATGATGGTTTTTAACCGTTGCAAAATTTTTCCACGATGATTTTTATGAAAACCACTATCTATAGTAGTGTCCATGTGCTCATCATGTAAAACAATAACAAACCGAGTTGTTCTTAATATGTTGCAAAAGTCATATAAATACAAATTAGGAATTTGAGTTCAATAAATTTGCAATCAAGTTCTCAATATTTGCACAATTTGGATTTTTAAATTGTCCATTAGGACATTGACGTGATTTTACCCATAACTTCTCCTGTGATAGTAGCACACCTGCCTCAGCTAACTGTATTTTGCTATGTTAGTAACATATTAATGATAGAATAATTGATATATGTAATACGAGTAAGATAATAACGTACCAATAATTGCTCAAAAACTCGATATCCGTCTTGGCCAACCATGAACCATATTCATTTTGTGCTCTTACTTTTCTTGCGTTTGTCGATAGAAGTTGGAATATAGCAGGACACCGATGCTTAACAAATGCCTCCAGTCGTTATTGGTTATAGAGGGATAGTAGTGTACTACCATAGGAGGATGCTTAAATACATTGTCATCGTCATCAGGAAGGGAAATGTTGGGCTTTACAAAAGTGATGTAGAGGTCAGATCTAAACCTCTTTGCTAATTTATCGCAAATCTTCATAGCTTTTTTTCCTACCCCACTCCTCAACTGTGAAACCTTCATAAATCTCTATCCAAATAATATCTCTTTCTTTGGCCAAATCCTTAGTTCTCTAATCTTTAATTCATATTGAAACATGCTCTCGACTAAGAACTCCAATCCAACTGCTTATATCACTTCTAGCTATGTCTTCCAGTCGGTCTTTTACATCAAATGTCACTTCTATTTTTAATCCTCTCTTCTTCATTTGATGAATTCTTTTTATTAAAGTAGCTCTCTGCTCAAAATCAACTTTGGGATTGAATTCAGTTTTTCTTTGGGGCTTGCTAACTTGTTTTCTTACTATGTTGAGAAGAAGATGTCCTGCACTCCTCATACTCTTCATTATAGTCCTCATTATCGCTCTCTTATGACATTTTTTCCTAATCTAAACCGAATCCTCATGGAAAGGCAAACACATAAATTGACATAAACCAATCAACCAAATTAATAGATTTAATTTGAAAATAAAAAATAAACAATAATTACTAATAATCGTAAATAAAACAAAATATTAACTAATATAGTCAGTTAATATAACAAATTAATAGAACTAACAATAATAACAAAAATAAACTAATTTACATAACTTAATATAAACTAAACTTAAAGAGCACTAAAATAACAAAACTAAATTACAAAACTAATTGCTAGTGATGGTCATAGAGGCTTTTCATCAAACATGTGGTGGGCAACACAATAATACCAAGTCTAGAACTAAAACTAAGTTTAGAACCAACAATATAATAACACTAAGTTTAAATATAACAATAAAACTCTTGCAACACTAAAGCTAAACAACACTAAGTTTAGAACCAATACTTATACTAAAGCTAATTAAATTAAAACTAACAAAAGTAAATAATTAAAAATAAAATAAACTAAAAATTAAAAAACTATATAACTAATAAATTGTAAATACAATTGCAAAACTATATAACTAAAAGATAAAAAAAAAAAAAACAAAATACTTGTTCAAAACTATTACGTACTAATGTGCTCCAGCGGGGTTGGGTCGACAGTGGCGGGCTCGTTGGAAGGCTGCCTCAACGGCAGTGGGGAGGGACATGCATAAGGAAAACTAATGTCAGATTTGAGAGATGAGAAGAAGTAAGAAAGAGAGAGGAAGGATTAATACAATGGCATGGGTTCGGGTCATTGGCCACTGCTTGCTAGTGGGTTTAAGTCGACGGTGGCGACAGCGGCGATGTCGTGGGGGCAGACTATGAGAGAGATAAGGTTTAAGAGTTTGCGAGTGAAATTTCAAATTAGATTAAGAACGAATTATAAGCTCTGACACAGGCTTAAATTGGAGTTGGGGCTAAAACTATACCATTTTATCACCCCATTACACGACGGCTTTCATGAGAAACTATCGTGTAAAATTTAACCTACCAAGATAGTTTTTCCTAAAAACCGTCATGAAAGAATGCACGTCCTACCATGATGGCTTTTGACTTCTCGAGCAAGCTCCTCATGTTTTTTCTTTTTACTATGACAATTTTTTAAAAAGGTCGTTGAATGAGAATAGTATAATCTCAAATTTCTAGTAGTGATTGGCACCAAAACGAACGTTCCACGACCATAAAAACCATCATGAAAACTCCCTATGGTACCACGATGAAAGTTTTCACAACTTTTACGATGGTTTTTTAACTGTCATGAAAGTTTTCTACAACGGTTTAAAACCATCGTGGAAGGTCTAGTTTGTAGTAGTGGTAACCTTTAAATTTAAAAAACTTGTTTCAATTTCATCCCTATAATTAAAAAGATATAATTACCTTTAAATGGTTTTGAAAAATATCTCATGGAAATAAAAATATGAAAACTCCTAAAACAAAACATCAATTTCAGGAAAAAATTCTTAAGTTTTTGACTTTTTAAATGTTAAAATAAGTTTTAAAAATTTTCTCAAGAAGAAAAATATATTTTAAAAATGAACTCGGTCTAATTAAGGGTATTCTTATTTTATCTTCATTTTTTGTGTCCAAAAAGTCTACAAGGGATAAAATTGAAACAAATTTTTTAAATTCAAAAGATACTTTTATAGTTTCTTAAAACACAGGAATAAATTAAGAAATAATTAAAACTAAGAGGTATAGTTATGTAATTAGCCCTTTTTGCTTTCGTCGAATTCAAAATTCAAAATTCAAAATTTAGACAGCTTTTATTTATAGTTTTCCACCTTTTTGCTTTCTTATGTACCTTTTGATCTAAATATATTGCTATATTTGCCCTTCACTTTATTCCTTCCAAAACTTTTCTTGTCGCCCTTACCTTCACCCTTATTGAAGAAAATCTTAATTGAGAAACATGTGATCTGTTATGTCTCCATCTTCATTGAGAAACATCCCCTACCTAACCAGCACCCCCTCTTGGTTGTTAATCTTTATATATTGGATTATACTTGAAATCTTCCTATGTATTTTATGGAGGACACTCCAAATCACATCAATTGGGGAGCATCTTTGCCACTAGGGACAGTTCTGGTGGTAATGATGTCTACCTTAATCTTTAGATGTGGGTTTCATGCCTTTCACAAAGATTTTTTTTTTTAAAAAAAGAATATAACATGAGGAGCGCCTAAACTGCTGTTTAGGTAGGGCAATTTTAAATTTTTAATCGAACAACTAGTAGAATTTTAATTACAGAGTCTTCAATCATTGTAAACTTTGTTATTTAATCAGAGATTGCTTTTTGCCAACCGCAATGCATATGGTAAATTTGGAGGTATAACCTTGCACTGCAGTTACGGCAAAACATGGTGCTTCCTTTTCTTGACATTAACATTTTTTTTTTGGTCATACACCGTAAAAGAGTATTTTTCTGTTGCTATAAGCTAACCAGTTTCCTAATAGCTTTTTGAGAGATCAGAATGAGGCTTTGCAACTGGCATGTTGATGATGGTATTGACATTCTCTTTATTTAGAGGGTAGATTCATAAAATTAATTTCTAATGTCTTTGTTGTAAATGAAGAATCACCAATGTTTTTGACACCCTTTATCTTTCTATAACTCTGTCTTAAGTCCTCTCTAAATTTAGTATTTGATTTTTAGGTGGCTCAGGAGATTGAAGAAGAAACAATGCTTCAGAATGATCTCATCTCCGATCTGGTAAGAATGATGCTCCTTCGGTAGGTTCCTTTTTCTTGCGTTGGAGCTTTATTGATTGCAATCAAATGAAATGGCAACTGAACTCTTCATCGTTGCAACAATACTGCAACGTTATTGAAATGGTTAGTCTAATTTTTTTAAAAACAAAACAAGGAAAATTATTGAAAAACAGATATTTATTCAATATCTGCCCTTTTGCTAAGAGGGAAGATAGAACAACCCACATTGTAACAACTTGCTTCTTCTGGTGCACACAACATCAAATGACTTTGAGTCAAGCTGGAGCTAGGGTTAAAAATGGCATGAGGAGGTTGAACAGGACCATCCAGCAGAGCTCAAACCATATCGTCCACATGATTGTTTTCGGGCTAGTTTTTTTTACATTTGTCTACTTGTGGTCCAAGGTTGTTGGACAATGAGACTGATCAAGGTTTTAGCAGAGTTAAAGGTAATGCATGTGATTATTTGGGTGCAAGTTTTTTTTTTATCCCCCTTTTTAGCTACTTTGTGAACCAGTCATGTTTAGAAGATGAAGACCAGCTAATGTGTATACACAAATATAAACAGACTAGAACATATAGGTATGCAAGAATACTTGGCATACATTTTAGGTTTTCTTTTGTAGAATGTTATTCTTTGAATTATTTATTTATTTAGTTTATTGCGATAAGATGGCAGCTTATTTATCACATTCCTAGCACATGCTTGCCTCGTGGTTCTAGGCATGATGTTTAAGCAGAAAAATTGATGGAATATGTTGATGTTGCAAAACGTAGCTTCTCTCGTAATTTGGCCTTGTACGGTTACGGATGCTTGAATAGAATTTTCTGCTGGTACGGAAGACAACACTTTGACACTAATAATGCCGGTGTGAACTCAATGATGCATTAAAGTAAACTTGGACGGATCTGAACTTTGTGCTTACGGAATATTAGGACAAATCAAATTGGTAATAATCTTTGGACGTCTTTGTTTTGCATTAAAGAGAAGGCGAAAGAAAGGAATGAATTGCTTTTCTGCTTAATAATATGTTTATTTATAAAATTAGTAATAAGAGTTATGTGCGTTCTATATGATATAAAAAATAAGGAAAGGTAATGTCCATCCCTTTCATATTTTTTGTATTGATTTTTCATCAAAAGGAGTGAATAACAAACTTACGTAGATACTCAAATTCACATATTAAGTTGATGATTATTTGCTTACATATAAGAATAAGAGTGAATGCCAAACTTACATTGATACTCAAATTTACATATTAAGTCAATGATTATTTGCTTACATATAAGAATATTTTAATAATTATATTGAAAAGATTAGAATGTATGGAAAGGGAATCAGATTGTTTACTATCAATAGAAAGAGTGAATGATCATCATAACTATTACTTTACTTTCCTTTTTGATTCCATTATCATTCCCTAAACATTCCTTTATGGTTTGGTAATTGCACTATTAATATAGTTAGATGACAAATACCAATAACTGCAATTCTCCACTTTCCAATTTTGTTTTAATGAAAGGGGTTATTAATATCAATGGATCCAAAACTTAGGGTCTCCTCTATTTTGCTTTTCAAATTTTAAAAATCATCATTTTACCCCTGAACTTTCAAAACTTCTCATTTTACCCCTTGAACTTTAAAAATAATCATTTTGCTCCATAAACTTTCAAAGCTCCTTATTTAGCCCCTTGAACTTTTGAGTTTCTATTCAAATAGATGGAATTAAGTCAATTTGATTTACACATGGGTCATCTATAAGGGCAAAAAATGAGATTTCATCTATTAATCCGTCTATTATTCAACAATATCTTTTCATCTTTGAACTAAAAATCGGAAGTGTAAATGGCAAAGTGAGGAGGTTTGAAAGTTCAGTAGGTAAAGTCGTGATTTTTAAAGTTCAAGAGGTAAAGTGATGAATTTTGAAAGTTCAGTGGACACAGTGATAGTTTTTAAAGTTCAGACACTAAAATGGAAGAGTTCCTAAAGTTTAGAAACCATTATTGCTAATAACCCTAATGAAAGTATAATGCTAAAGATCGGCCAATTGGCTTGGTAATGGTATTTGCAGCATTTGGTATGCAGTAATATCCGGAAGAAAATGAGAACTGATAGGATTTCTTGTGTTTGCTACGAGGTTTGATTTTGATTTTCGTTAGGGGAAAAAGTGATTCTATACATTGTGAGGTAATTTCTCCTTTTTTTTTTAAGGCGACTACACGCTTATTTAGTCTAGTCAGATGACGGTTGTTGAGGGGTAAATTCCCTACTTTTCACCAAGGTGTTAGGACAACCAACCAAACCATTCGCTAAGACTCTATACTGATCAACGACGGAAAATGGAAAATCGTTAATGTCCCAAGCCAAAGAGAAGAATTATAGAAGGCGCTGGAGCAAGTGAATTGGGTTTTGGCCATTTCGATCAACAAGTTCAATTGGCTAGCGTGTCTGTGACTCTCATCCGCACTTACTATAGTCAAAACTCATTATATTAGATGTGCCATTTTCCTTGTGTGACTTTCATATTTTTTGTATTGATTTTTCATCAAAAAGGAGTGAATAACAAACATACGTAGATACACAAATTCACATATTAAGTTGATGATTATTTGCTTACATATAAGAATAAGAGTTAATGCCAAACTTACATTGATATTCAAATTTACATATTAAGTCAATGATTATTTGCTTACATATAAGAATATTTTAGTAATTATATTGAAAAAAATTAGTATGTATGGAAAGAGAATCAGATTGTTTATTATTATTTGAAAGAGTGAATGATCATCATAACAATTACTTTACTTTCCCTTTTAATTCCATTGTCATTCCCTAAACATTCCTTTATGGTTTGGTAATTGCACTATTAATATAGTTAGATGACAAATACCAATAACTGCAATTCTCCACTTTCCAATTTTGTTTTAATGAAAGGGGTTATTAATATCAATGGATCCAAAATTTAGGGTCTCCTCTATTTTGCTTTTCAAATTTTAAAAATCATCATTTTATCGTTGAATTTTCAAAACTTCTCATTTTAGCCCTTGAGCTTTAAAAATAATCATTTTGCTCCATAAACTTTCAGAGCTCCTCATTTAGCCCCTTGAACTTTTGAGTTTCCATTCAAATAGACGGAATTAAGTCAACATGATTGGCACATGGATCATTTATAAGGGCAAAAAATGAGATTTCATCTATTAATCCGTCTATTATTCAATAATGTCTTTTCTTCTTTGAACTAAAAATTTGAAGTTTAAATGGCAAAGTGAAGAGGTTTGAAAGTTTAGTAGGTAAAGCCGTGATTTTTAAAGTTCAAGGGGCAAAGTGATGAATTTGAAAGTTCAGTGGATACAGTGATAGTTTTTCAAATTCAGACAGTAAACTAGAAGAGTTCCTAAAGTTTAAAAAGACCATAATTGTTAATAACCCTAATGAAAATATAATGCTAAAGATCGGCCAATTGACTTGGTAACGGTGTTTGCGGCATTTGGTATGCAGTAATATCGGGAAGAAAATGAGAACTGATAGGATTTCTTGTGTTTGCTACGAGGTTTGATTTTGATTTTCGTTAGGGGGAAAAGTGATTCTATACATTGTGAGGTAATTTCTCCTCCTTTTTTTTGAAGGCGACTACAGCTTATTTAGTCTAGTCAGATGACGGTTGTTGAGGGGTAAATTCCCTACTTTTGAAGTCACATTTAACAAAAAATACTAGTACCAAGGTGTTAGGACAACCAATCAAACCATTCGCTAAGACTCTATACTGATCAACGACGGCAAATGGAAAATCATTAATGTCCCAAGTCCTTAGAACTACTCTAGCCAAAGAGAAGAATCATAGAAGACGCTGGAGCAAGTTAATTGGGTTTTGGCCATTTCGATCAACAACTTCATTTGGCTAGCGTGTCTGTGACTCTCATCCGCACTTACTATAGTCAAAACTCATTATATTAGATGTGCCATTTTCCTTGTGTGACTAATAGGCTATTTGAGACAACGGTTGAAATTAAAAATGTTGTTTGAAAACTACAGTATTGAGACTTTATATTGTAACAATTTTTTGCTTCTTACTGTAGCTATTAAGAGCACTACATTGTTTGTTGATTTCAATTGAGATGTTAAACAACCAATGACTCAATCTTTAATGTAAAAAATTGGCTTGGTTTAAACTTTTTTTTTTCCTTCTTATTTTAGTAATTGAGAGCTTTACACTTTATATTGGTTTCGATTGAGATGCTAAACAGCGTATCACTCAACCTTTGATGCAAAAAAATGGCTTGGTTTAGATGGTTTTTTAAGACCACTACATTTTTCCAACTGTCTCTGTTAATTCTTTTGTCGGTATCAAGGGTTGGCTTAACTTGCATGCTATGAAGTATCAAAATTTGTTAAGGGAACACTCTTATGAATGGTAAGAAGGTGCATTTTAAGTTACATCAGCAAGATGACAATTTCAATGAGTAAGACTGATTCAAGACTAGGACCACTTTTGTAACACCCAATTTCTTTTTCTTTCTTTTCTTTCTTTTTCTCCTTCTCGAGAACTTGTAGAAATTGAGAGTCTGTATTCAATTTTTGTATATTCTACAAAGAGTAACACACAGAGTAACGGCAAGTACTAAGGCTATATACATCAGTTATCTAAAAAAGGAATAGCAAAATATAGAAAGTAAATAATTATGGTGTATAAACTAGGAAACTATTATAATGCTTGATTTATATATTAATATGAAATCAGCATCCCCTATATGCGGCAAGATTGGCTGGCATTAGTAAGGTCAACGATTTCAATAGTAATATATGCATGATCTGCATATTACTGATATGGAAACTGAATTTCAACAGCCTCCCTCAAGTTGATGTGTCGCACATATCTTAGCTTGCTGATAGTTTCCATTTAAGCCAATGTTCCGTATAATGTTCTGAAATTGTGCTCTTCCAAGAGCCTTGGTGAATACATCCCAATTGTTGAGTAGAGATCACGTGAGCTAAGTCAAGCAACTTGTTTTGAACCTTCTCTCTAACAAAGTGGCAATCGAGCTCTATATGTTTAGTGCGCTCATGGAAGACGGGGTTCTTGGCAATGTCAATGGCAGACCTATTGTCACAAAACAAACAAATCGGCCTTGGCACTTCCACGAACATATCCTTGAGTAACTGCACAAGCCATATTATTTCCTTTGACGTTTTTGCCATAGCTCGATATTCAGCCTCTACAGACGAGAGAGATATTGTGGGCTGCTTTTTAGAACGCCAAGTTAGAGGTGCTGTGCCAAGAAACGTTATACATCCTGTGACTGATCTTCTCGTTGTGGATACATGGGGGCCTTATAATGTCAAGACTCAAGAAGGGCATTCTTATTTTCTTACTATTGTTGATGACTGTTCTCATAGCACTTGGCTGTACATGATGAGAACCAAAGCACAGGCACCAATTCACTTTGAGCACTTTGTGAAAATGGTGTACACGCAATTTGGGCTTCGAGTAAAAGGAGTTAGATCAGACAATGCATTGGAGTTTATATATGGAATTTCAAGAGGTTCATAGGTAGCCAAGGAATCCAACATCAAACGACTTGCCCATACACTCCACAACAAAATGGAGTGGCAGAGAGAAAGCATAGACACTTGCTTGAAATGGCACGAGTGTTGCGATTCCAATCCAACCTTCCCCTTCGGTATTGGGGGGAGTGCGTGATGACGGCTGCATATTTAATAAACCTACTGCCAACTCCAAGGTTAAATGGGAAGTCTCCATATGAGGTTTTGTTTAATGAAAAGCCTTCATATGAGCATCTAAGGGTCTTTAGTTGTTTATGCTATGCATATAACAAGCCGAAGCCACATGACAAATTCGAGGCTCGTTCAAGACGCTGCGTGTTTTTGGGGTACTTACCAAGAAAGAAGGGATACAAACTTCTTGATCTTGTAACAAGAAAGATTATTGAATCCAGGGACGTGGTTTTCTATGAGCATGTGTTTCCTTTTTGTATAAATAACGGTGAGGAAGAACCAAAGAAGAGAGCCCTTCTTGGATGTCAACGAATGTTGTTTTTGATGAAGACCATCAAATAGAAGAAGTTGTAGAAGTGGAAAAGAACGAAGACACCGAGCAAGAAGAAAATCAGGGCAACATATCCACAGAAGTAACTCAGCCAACATGGAGGCCGGTTAGGGAGAAAAAGGGTCCCAAGACACCTAGAGGATTATGTCCTGACATGCACCAGCCAGGAAGACCACGCCCCCCTTCAAGGCAGCCCTTCGATCACTTCTCTTGACAACAATGGTAAGGTTTCTCTCACCTTGATTGACTCACATAATGGTGTTAATAGTGCAAATAAAGTCGAAATGGAGCCAACCAATTTTGAGGAGGCCTCACAAAAATCCGAATGGCGTGAAGCCATGGATAGGGAATTAAAGGCACTTAATGAAAACAATACTTGGAGCTTCACCAGATTGCCACAAGGGAAGAAGGCCATAGGATCAAAATGGGTATATAAAATAAAATATAACCCAGATGGATCCGTGGAACGGTACAAGGCAAAATTGAGAGTCTGTATTCAATTTTTGTATATTCTACAAAGAGTAACACACAGAGTAACGGCAAGCACTAAGGCTATATACATCAGTTATCTAAAAAAGGAATAGCAAAATATAGAAAGTAAATAATTATGGTGTATAAACTACGAAACTATTATAATGTTTGATTTATATATTAATATGAAATCAACATCCCCTATATGCGGCAAGATTGGCTGGCATTAGTAAGGTCAACAATTTCAATAGTAATATATGCATGATCTGCATATTATTGATATGGAAACTGAATTTCAACAGAACTACCCCTAAAGACATCTCCATTGTATCATCAACTTTTTCTGATTTACCTCGCCTGCTCCCCAACTCTTCCTATCTTTTTGTTATTTTTCGTCTTTTATGTTTCCTTCCTTGCTTCCACCTATGTGAAAATACAATATGTGGACCAAATATTTTTTCCTCTCCATTTTCTTTATATAAGCCTAACTTCTCATTCTTTCCCCCATGGTAGAGAACCCAACAAAGAAAAAGAGAGATGGAGAAAAGAGAGCGAAAGGGAAAAAGATAGAGAGAGAAACAAAAGAGAAGCAGTAGAGAGAATTCTATCCAACCTCTTAAGCAGTTTCAAAAGTATTTCCTCTACTGCATTACTTATATAATAGTTTGTTGTAAAAGCATGTTTTTAATTAACAGTATAATTATCGTTATGAGTATATTTTTGAAGAATTTTATGCAAAGTATTTTGTGTGTATGTTGTGAACTTTTGTGCTTGCCAAAATTTGGAGAAAAATATGAGAAACTATGAATTGCAGTTTTGAAAAAATTTCCAAAACAAAAACGACAATAGTAACAAAAAACAGCATATTGTAGCTGCATCATTACTGTAGCTTTAATAGGGCCAATGATACAATGTTGTTTCATTGTAGATTTTGCTGTTGCACTATAACAGACATCATTTTACTGTAGCAGTCCCAATTTACATGCATATTTATAGTCAAAATGTTTATGAGGCACACTAATAAAAACATTGACATAATGATAATTTGAATGGTGATATTGTTAGGATTATTTCTAATTATTTATGACATAAGGTTGTCAAGATATTTGGAGCATACGTGGTAATGGTGGCAAGCTAGAAGTTATCAGTAGATTAATTATCAAAGAGGTAGGGACTCTATTACTCAACTTTTGTGCGGTTTTGTTTGATTAAAATTGGTTCTTTATTTTATAAGATAAATTATATATTATTTTGTTAATATTGTTATATGAATGTCACTTAATACATAATACTGTAGACTCATCTTAAGGTGTGCAGTGAGATCAAGTAATTTGACATGTTTTAATGCAATTTTGAGAAGCATGGTTAGATAATACAGACTCTATACATATCGATAAAGATATGAGAGGATAGTGAGATGTGAAGAGGGTGGCAGTTACGTCATTTGACACATTTACCCTAAAAGATAATAGAGGGAGGTGTCGATGCTCCTTTGAGTCAAAAGTCCCAGAAGATATTGTACATGAAATGTCTTGGTGAGGATTTAGGACTAGATCTTCCCTCGCTGACAACTCATGATTTGGTATTTTGAGTTTTCAAACTCACTCTTCAGGGATTACGATGAGAAGAAAGGAAAAATACTAAGTTTCCTTGTGGATGGCAAACGTCATATAAAAAATGGTAACGTTCATTTCTAGAGCATCCACTAGTTACGAACATGAGGGAATCATTAGTAAATAATATTATGTTTGAAATAAACTAACCATGCATATGTTAACATGATAAATAATGAAACCGAAAGGTAAGTAATGGTTTTCCTACTAGGCATGTCGATGCTCATTTTCTATTATTTTTACCTCTCAAATTGAGTTTAGTATAATTTATTAGATGAGGAATAGAGACAATGCTTCCTGTGACATGTCAGAGTTTCTTTTAGGTTTATATATATTTCGTTTGATTATGTAAGACTCTTAAACCATGTTTTGGCTGTGTTAAATTATCTAATGACTAGGAACTATATAATGATAATGATGATTATACTTTTAATATTTGGTGCTATATTAAACTATAGATTAAAATTTTAAATATATTCTCATTTTGTTTTATTTTAAAGACCCATGAGCACTTTTTTAATGATTTGAAATGATATCATAAAATTTATTTATATTTACTAAATATTATTGAACCCCACTTAGCGCATTTAAAATTTTGGTATTAGAACCCAGGTCGGTAAACCTAGGAAGTGTAGTACCACTTTAAAAATCAGCTTTCGAAATGCTTCTAAAGTTAAATTTTAATATCATCATTATCAATACTAATCCTAATTTAACTTTCGAAGTCAAGTACGAATTATGCCTCCAAGGTGACAATCTCAATCATCTGAACAATCACAACCAGCTGAACAATCTCAACCTGCTACATAACCTCAACCAATTGAGCAACCTCAAAAAGTTGAATAGCCTCAACAAGTTGAACAGCCTTAACCAATGGAACAACATCAATCAACTGCTCTAGAAATAAATAATTTGGAACAAATCCTTCGAGGTCTCCAAATTGTACAAAGACCTATAGAGGCTTAAGATCTTAAGCAATGCCACTTTACCTTACCAAAAGAATTTATGAAGTGAAAACCTTTTGTGATTACAAGGGAGCTAACTTAGGGATAGTTGAACAATGGTTAAAAGCTGTCAAGAATAAATTGGACAATCTGAGGATTCTGCAAGAATGCCGAGTTAACTTGCTATGTATGTATATGACATGCCAAATTTTAGTTGGGATCAGTTCGAAATGATATTTTGTGATACATATGTTCCCAAAAGCCACTGACAAGCGATGCTTTGAGAATTTGATTATTTGGTACAAGGTGATATTATAGTAGCTAAATATCAGGCTTGGTTTATAGAATTGTCTTGATATAACCCTGATGCTGTGATAGATCCCTTAGCAAGATGTGAAAAATTTTGAAATAACCTAAAGCCGAAGATCACACAGACCAAGTTTCTTGATCTAGTAGCCATTGCTCAACATGCAAAGGCAGAATCGAATAATTATTATAGGGAATATAAAGGACCTGGTGGGCACCAGAGGAAGATAAATAAGAAAGAAAAGTCTTAAGGATAAGCTCTACAAAATAATGGTCTAAGTGTTAGCTGTGGGTCCTCAGGTAGTGGACATTTCCAATAGTATGCTTGTCATAATTGTAGACAGGTGGGACATCTAAGATGAAACTATCCCAATCATCCAGCACAATCATCTTTTGCTCTGGGTAGGATTCAAAATAGCCATTACGACTCCACTATGTAGAGAGGAAATCAAGATTGGGTGGCATCACAGCATTGCTCACCAACTTCACATACTTTTGTAACCTAACATCATGGGTTTCAACCTCAATACAATTATCAAGAGTGACCACAGGGCTTAGGTCATCAACAAAGCCAGAGTTTTCAACCAACTCTATGGGCTTCTGTAAATCAAAAGCCTTACTTCTCTAGAAGAAATAATAATGCAAGTAATAGCCAAGAGAACCATGGAAAAGGAAACAATGGAAAAGGGAAAGCAATGATGCAGGCTTATGATATTACACCCACTATGAAACAGATGAAGCAAGTTGACAATTCCATGGTGGATGGTATGATTCACATCTTTTATTCACAGGCTCATGTGTTATTTGATACTGGTGCTACCCATTCATTTATATCCTTATTGTTTGCTTCAATATTACAATTAGAGATTGAAACTTGTAATTCTCCTTTAGCTCTTAATACCCCGATGGGTGATATAGCTGAGGTTTCTATGATTTGTAAATCAGTGTATACAGTTATAGGAGCACATAGACTCTCAGCCAACTTATATGTGATAGTAATGATGGAGTTTGACGTAATCTTAGACATGGATTGATTAGCTAAATATCATGCTAGAGTAGATTGCCATCGAAGATAAGTCTTTTTATTCACCAGAACGAGCAAGTCATTGACTTCCAAGCTAAGATAGGGATAGTGATGCCAGTCCCTATACTAAAAGCATGCATTAGAGGATGTAGGAATTTCAAATGTCTTGGGATGATCTTTTCTTTAAAAGGAGAATCAAAGAAGAGTGATTCATCTTCCTATACTCTAGTGGTGGAAAAATTTCTAGACATTTTTTCAAATGAACCACTAGGACTTCTGCCCGACAAAGAAATTGAGTTTGTCATTGACTTAGTTTCGAGAGTAGCACCTATTTCCATCGCTCCATATCGGATGGCACCTACTAAGAAAGCTAAATTAAAGAAGCGATTGGATGAATTAATGAAAAAAAGATTTATTTGCTTAAGCACACCACCTTGGGGAGCTCCAGTGATTTTCTTGAAGAAGCATGATGGGTCGTTAAGACTTTGTATCGATTATCACTAGTGCAACTGATTGACTATCAAGAATAAGTATCCCTTACCCCATATTGATGAATTGTTTTATTAGTTGGAGGGATTTCGATACTTCTCAAAGATTGACTTGTGGTTTGAATATTACCAATTGAAGATAAGAGAAGAAAATGTTCCAAAGACAGCTTTCTGAACTCGCTATGATCATTATAAATTTCTTGTCCAAAGACAGCTTTTCAAACTTGCTACGATCATTTTGAATTCTTGTCATGCCTTTCGGGTTAACCAATGCTTCACCAGCCTTCATGGATTTAATGAATCGAGTTTTTAGACCATACTTAGATCAATCTATTATTATTTTCATTGATGATATCTCGATCTATTTTAAGACCAAAGGAAAACATGATGAACATCAAGAATTGCTCTACAAACTTTAGCGGAATATGGCTTATATGCAAAGAAAGAAAAGTGTAACTTTTGGACGATGAAAGTCAAGTTCCTAAGGCATGTTGTTTCCAAAGAAGGCATATCAGTGGACCCTTCTAAAGTTGAAGCAATGTTAAAAATTGGAAGCGACCAAAGAACGTGTTAGATATTCAAAGTTTCTTCAGGTTTGCTAGGTATTATTGACATTTTGCAGAGAACTTTTCAAAGATTGTCATTTCATTGACAAGACTTCCTAGGAAGGATGCCAAGTTCTTATGGGATGACAAATATGAGAAAGCATTTACGGAACTGAAGCATATATTCACCAATGCATCTGTTCTTGTTATTCCCAATAACAAGAAACCTTATATTGTGCACACTGATGCCTTGGGAAATGGAATAGGTTGTGTACTAATGCAACATGGTCAAGTAGTTACTGATGCTTTAGACAACTAAAACCCCATGAAAGGAATTATCCCACATATGATCTTGAGTTAGTTGTCGTGGTCTTCACACTTAAGATTTAGAGATCTTACCTCTATGGCATAAGATTTGAGATCTACACCAACCACCAAAGTTTGAAGTATTTGTTTACTTAAAGGGATCTCAATCTAAGACAACAAAGATGGTTGAGTACATGACAGATTACGATTTTAGTATTCAATACCACCCTGGTAAAGCAAATGCAGTAGTAGATACTTTGAGCCATAAGAATCATGAGATTATGGCTAGCTTAGCATTGGAAATTTGGAGGCAAACACTACTACAAAATGTGGATTCTACGATGGTCAAAAAACTGTCATGAAAGCTTCAGTAGTGGTACAACGTGGAGTTTTCACTACGGTTTTTTCCCATCGTATAATACGAAAATTGGCGCGAGGAGAGGTAAAATGGGGTGGGATTCCACGACGGTTTTACAAAAAATCGTCGTGAAAAGTGGGGATTCCACTATGGCTTTTTGTGAAACCATCATGGAAAGGGGGGATTCCACGACGGTTTCGTGAAAAACTATCATGGAATCCCCCCTTTCCACGACGGTTTCACAAAAAACATCATGGAATCCCACCCTTTCCACGACGGTTTCTTGAAAAGCCATCGTGCAAAATTGGTATTCCCCCCAAAAAAAATTCGTCAAAAAATTTTGCTTTCCCATGAGATGGCCAGTCTCGTGTGTTATCTAATACAACAAGGCCCTGATTGCATACAAAAATTAGAGTATATTGAAATTTCTAGGTATTTACAAGATCATTTACATTTGAGCTATTTTTAGCTATTGTTTATCTACTATCTTCATCTATCTATCTAAATAGCACATACCTATTTAAAAATTGCATCCACTCTAATCTAACTTCATGTATATCCGTATGTATATAAAAATCCTTTTTTCCTAAGGCTTGTATACCACTTGTAATTATATCTCGCATGAAATGTAGAATAAAAAAATGACATTCTACATTTCCTTGTTGTCTTGGACACTTACGTTTGGAATATAGTGTTCCGTTCGGTCGGTTTGTGACACCGCTTTTTGCTTGAAGCTTCCAATCGTTAAGTACCCTAACAATGTGTCATTTTTAAATGAATTAATAGACAATAAAAATATGTGGGACTAAAAACATTTAATTTAAATTTATAAGAGAATATTAATACTTACAATCTCATGATTGATACAAAAATCCTCATGTGGTGGGTGTCCGAAGGGGTCAAACCAATATATTTGGTCCTCCCATGGCGAAATAAGTCCCAACATCCAATGTTCTCTAATATTGTATGGCAGGAAGAATAATTTCCCCCTCGGTGCTTGAGCTAATAGGTGGAGGAGTAATGTGGCGCGCTCTCTACGATCACTCTGTAAGTCTCTTGCAGCACTTGAAACAATGGCTGGAGATACGAAGCCAAAATTTTGCGCCAAGCCTTGAAGTTCACAATATTCTACCAAAAAACTACAATAGAAAAAAATAGTCAATTATTTGAAAACACCTTACAACTCTACCTATATTTTAAAAATATGAAATAAGGATGAAGTTATTACCTGAGGTATACCAGGATACAGTTTGCCCCGATTTTATCAAAGTTGATGAAGTAGTAAACGTCTTCATACCACACATAGATAGGGAATTCATTGCCAGTGACATTTACCGGTATTGGGCACTGAATCGTCGACCCATCGCGCATGAAAGAATGTACGTATAGAGCTAACTGCATAAATTCTTGAGGTATTAAAGCGAAGTTAAATGCTTTTAGTTGCTCATTAGCAACGGTTTGCTCTTGTTCTTGTTCTTCCTCAGGTTGTGATTCTCTTGCTTTTGTAGAGCTTGTCTTTTTTTGGCGTTTCTTTCTGCTTAGATCTTGTGGAACATGGCTAGGCACTCGACTCATCTTCGTCAATGCGATGACTTCAACTAACCTCTTTGGCCATGCGACGAAGCTTCCAGCTGCTTCACCCACAGTTGTTGCTTCAAGTGTTGGAACAGGCAATTCAGCTATTCTAACTCTGATGGTAGTGATGCCAACACGCACATTATCTTCCCCTAATAGTTGTCCATGAACTGTATCAGTTGGAAGACTCTTCATCAACACCTTTCCAAGTGCAACAAGTGCACACCCACCATTAACTCTATCCTTAACGAAGAGCTTACATTTTTTGGGCTCTTGACGAGGAGGTGACAATTGGACTTCTGGAGCTTCTTGACCTTCTGCTACATTATTGGGAGGGTTACAACTAGCTTTGACGCTGTTGCATTGTGAGATGCTATCATCCATCGACTTGCCACGTCCTTGGGAAATGAGCTCTGTCATAAGACCCCGAAGTTCTACAATCTCCATCTGCATCTTCGACATTTGGAATTCAATTTTGAAGTACCTGATTGGAGGTCGAAGTATTGAGACTACTTCACATACTTCGATTGACCGCGGACACGTTCTGAATGTTCTGGTTTCCCTAGTATCGTCGTCAAAATGTCATCATTACCGACCGATTGGAAGCTCCCTTAACTTTGTTGCGTTGTGTATTCATCCTGTAAAACAACACAACCATGTTATTTAAGCAATCCTTGATATGGTATTAAATTACAAATTAATTATTCATGGTCAGTAAACTTACAATCAATTTCTCAATTTCTGCTACTTTTGGATTTTTGAACTGGCCATCGGGACCTTGATGTGATTTGACCCATAACTCCTCCCGTATTAGTAGCACGCCCGTCTTTGCAAACTGTGTTACGCTATGTTAGCAACATAGTAATGATAGAATAATTGATATATGTAATATAAGTAAGCTCTTAACGTACCAAGGATTGCTCGAGCTCTCTATATCCGACTCGGCCAACCATAGAGCAGTATTCATTCTCTGCTCGCATTTTTTTTGCGTTTGATGATAGCAGTTGGAATTTGATCGAACGTCGATACCTCACAAAAGCTTCCCAATCGTCATCGTTTATGGAGGGGTAGTAGTGTACTACCGTAGGAGGCCGTTTATATACATTCTCATCCTCCTCTGGAATAGAAACGTATGGCTATACGAAGGTAACATAGAGGTCAAATTTGAACCCTTTTGCTAATTCGTCACAAACCTTCAAAGCCATTTTCCTATACCAATCATCGACTGTTAAAGCTGCGTATATCTCTCACCAAATCACATCTTTTACTTTATCTATATCCTTAGACCTCCAATCTTTTGTCCATATCGGAACGTGCTCTTGATTGAGGACTCTGATCCAACTGCTTAATTCATGGTCGGGTGTGCCCTCCGGTTGGCCTTTTGAATCAAAAGTTACTTCAATTCTTAAACCTTCTTTTCTCATTCGATGAATTTTTTTCATTAATGTACCCCTTTGCTCAAAGTCTACTTTTGGATCAAATTCAATTCACCTTCGTGGCTTACTGCGTTGGTTTCCCTTGCTATATTGCGATGAAGATGGAATGCAGTATTCGTACTCGTGCTCGTACTCATCACTATCAATGGGGCGAGACATTGTACCTATGCAAAGTATTCCAAAACTAGCACATACATCTAATATTAAATCACAAACTACACATATTCCATTTCTTACATTTTCACACAATTTCACATATTTATTTAATTTCACATATTACACATATTCACAAATTTAGAATTTCAATTACATATTTAATTTCACAAATTGCACATATTCACATAATTTCACATATTACACATATTTACATAACCTCACATATTACACATATGCACAACTTTACATATATTGACATAATTTGACGTATTCAAATCTTCACATATTCACAAGTTTACAATTTCAACAACATAATTTCACAAAATCATTTCATTTCACATGTTACACAGATTGACAAATTCACAATTTCAAGTACACATATAATTCCACAAATTATACAGATTCACATAATTCCAACTCCAATTGTACATATTTACATATCCTCACATAGTACACATTATGCACATCTTTACAACTTTAATTACAGAATTTCATAGATGGGCGAGGGGTGGGTGTGGGGTAGGGGGGCTGGGCGAGGGGGCGCGGGGGGTAGGGGGGGCGGGGGGGCTTGGCAAGGGGGAAGAGGGGGGAGCGAGGGGTGGGGGGGCTGGGCACTCGAGGGGAAGAGGGGGGTTGGGCGAGGGGGAAGAGGGGGGTGGGGGGGGGTTGGGCGCGCGAGGGGGAAGAGGGGGGGTAGGGGTGTTGGCGAGGGGGGCGAGGGGGGTGGGGGGGTGTCATAGGGTGTGGGGGGGTTGGCAAGGGGGGAGCAGGGGGCGCGGCGGGTTGGCGAGGGGGAAGAGGAGGGGGGGGGGCTGGGCGTACGAGGGGGAAAAGGGGGTTGGGGGGTGGGGGGGGGTTGGCCAGGGGGGTGCGGGGGGTGGGGGGGGCTGTGCGAGGGGGAAGAAAGGGGTGGGGGGGGCTGGGCGAGGGGGTTGGGGATGGGGGCGAGGGGGAAGAGGAGAGAGAGAGGGAGGGGGAGCTCACCGGCGGTGGAGGTGAGGGCGGCCCGGTGGAGGTGCTGGCGGTGCGGTGGAGGTAATTTTAGAGAGAGAGTGAGAGAAAGAGCAATTTTTGAGAGAGAAAGAGAGATTTTAGAGAGATGGAAAGAGGGTTTTGAGAGAGGAGAGTGAGACATATTAGGAACCTTGGGCGCGCATAGATATAGGTGGGTGGCGCGAATTTCAAAAATTTAAAGAATTCACCTTTCACAACTGTTTTGTCAAAAAACAATCATGGAAGGCTGGGTCTTTTATGATTGTTTCTTGAAAAACAGTCATGGAAGGCTGGGTCTTTCATGATTGTTTCTTGAAAAACAGTCATGGAAGGCTGGGTCTTCCACGACTGTTTTTCAAAAAACAATCGTGGAAGACCCAACCTTCAACGACTATTTTTCAAGAAACAGTCGTGGAAGACCCAGCCATCCATGATTGTTTTTCAAAAAACCATTGTTGAAGATCTGTCTTCCACGACGGTTTTTCACAAAAAGGTCGTGAAACAATAATTCTTCAAATTTTTGAATTTTTTGAAAATGGTCATGGAATCTATATATTCTACGATGGTTTTTGAAAAAACTCATCATCGAAGATACTTTTACACGACTATTTTTGCAAAAGCCATCATAAAAACTTTGTAATAAACATTTGCTACACATGATAATATTCAAATAAATCTAGACGATGCACAAAGTGTTCTTCTAAATAATTGACCATGTCAACCATATTGTTTTGATCATCCATATTATCCTCTACAATAGCTTGCTTTTCTTTACTTAGTAAAGTTAGATTAAAATTAGACTCACCATGAAAATGCCACGTTTGATAACTACTTATAATTTCATTTCGAAATAAATGTCCTCTAACAATTGGAATTGGATCCAATCTATAGTTTCCACATTGAACACAAGGACATCGAATTTTATCACCATTGGCATGACTTTTGGCAAAATTCAAGAACTCTTCCACAGCATTCATATACTCTCTAGATAATCAAAAATCCCACATCCATTTCCCATCCATTTTGCAACACCTAAATCGAAATAATAAATAGGAAATATTAAATTAAAATTAATTTGACAATCTATATTTATATATATATACCCACCTATATATATTAATTAATCATAAAATGAAAACACCACTACTGACAACGGTCACAAGTTACACATACTCATTATAAAACAAAGAAATTATACCCATGATCCACAATACAAATTTCACAGAATAAACAAAAAAATCAACAACTATTTATCAATTTCGGATTAATTATACAACACAATCAACAACAATTTATCAATTTATAACAAAAACTTACAATTTGGGCTGAGATTAAATAGTGTGGAGGCGGAGAGGGACGGCGGCAGCTGATTCGGACGCGTTTGTGTCTGTATTTGAGAAGCGAGTTTTTGAATTGTATCTGAATGTCGAGGTGGAAAAGGGGTTTTAAAGTAAGATACTACAACGGTTTTGTTAAAAAACAATCGTGGAATATTAAAGAAGGGGGGGTTTTCACAATGGTTTTTTGAAAAACTGTCATGTAAGAGGGACGATTCCGTGACGGTTTTCTAAAAAACCGTCGTGGTAGCTCCCCCCTCTTCCATAACTTCCATAACTTCCACAACGGTTTTTTAAAAAACCATTGTGGTAGCTCCCACCCCCTTCCACGACGGTCTTCGTTGTCGTGGGCGTAACTCGTCGCGCTTTTCTCGCAGTACTACAACTGTTTTTAGGAAACGGTCGTTAAATAAGGGTCGTCTAATCCAAAATTTGTAGTAGTGAAACAACCACCATTGGTGACTTTGACTAGTAGTATTCTAAAAATAATTGAAAAGCCTTTATGTTTAACATAATAGCTACCCCCTACATGCACCAAACAAGTAAGACAAGGACAATGACATGATGAAGAACTACATATGATATGGGAACAATTACATAATGGTTAACAATTAAATGGATGGTAGATAGGCCTAGAAGGATTTTTTGTTTTGCAAAGGGAGATTAGTTGTGCCAGAAGATCCTTATCTTTGACATGCAATGTTGGATGAAGCACATTACTTTAAATTTGCTATTCACCCTGAAAGCTCTAAGATGTCTATAGACTTAAAGTAACAATATTGGTAGTGTGGAATGAAGAGTGATGTAGCAACTTTTGTATCCAAGTGTATGACATGTCAACAAGTCAAAGCTGAATATCAAAACTCTAGAGGTGAGTTGAAAAACTTATCTATTCTAAAATGGAAGTGGGACCATATAACGATAGATTTCATCATAGGATTTCCAAGAACTCAGTTGAAGATGATGCATTTTGGGCAATTATGGATTGTCTGACAAAAACAACCCTTTCATTCTAATCAAAACAAATTATAATGTCTCCAAACTAAGTCAATTGTACACGGAGAAAATAGTGACATTGTATGGTATACCAACGTCAATAGTTTCTGATCAGGATACACATTTTACGTCTAAGTTCTAGAGAGGATTACAGAGAGCCTTAGTACTCAACTGAATTTTAATACTGCTTTTCACCCTTAAACATATAGACAATATGAGCATGTCATTCAAATTCTTGAAGATATGCTTCATGCTTATGTGTTAGATTTTGGAACTAATTGGGTCGCGCAATTAACTTATGTTAAGTTCAGTTACAATAACAACTACCAGACAAGTATTGGGATGGCTCCATATAAAGCTTTGTATGGTAGGCCTTGTAGATCCCCTTTATGTTGGGCTGGAAAGGAAGAGCACAATAATCTCGAAACACAGTTCATAAAGGAAACTACATATAAGGTTCGAATTATTCATGATTGCCTCAAGAATGCTCAGAGTCGACTGAAGAGTTATGTGGATAAGAGAAGGCGACTACTAGAGTTCATGATTGGGGATTACTGTACTTTTGAAAGTGAAGCCAAAACTGTGGTGTATCTTGTGTTGGTGTTCAAGGAAAACTAGCACCAAGGTATACAGGACCATTTGAGATCATAGAACGGATTGGACTATTTGCTTATTGTCTAGATCGACCACCTCAATTGTCCCATATGCACAATGTAGTCTACGTCTCGATACTAAGGAAATACAAGCTAGAACTATCATATGTCATCATGTGGATAGACATTTCAATCCAAGGAGACACAACTTATGAGGATGTTCTAATTTAGATATTAGATCATAAAGTAAATATTTTGCATCGTCGTGAAATACCTCTAATAAAAGCGATGTGGCAACATCATGATGTTGTAGGAAGCCACTTGGGAGCTTGAATTAAAAATGAGAGAGAAGAACACTTATTTGTTTTACTGTTATCTGTAGTTGTATGTAAATTTCGGGGATGAAATTTTTTTTTTAGAAGAGTAGAGTTGTAGCACCCAATTTCTTTTTCTTTCTTTTCTTTCTTTTTCTTATCCTCGAGAACTACCCCTAGAGAGACCTCCATTTTCTCATCGACTTTTTCTAATTTTCCTCACCTACTCCCTAACTCTTCCTATCCTTTTCTTATTTTTCTTCTTTTTTTTTTTTTGCCTTTTTTATCTCTTTCCTTGTTTCCACACATGTGAAAATACAATATGTGAGCCAAATATTGTTTCCTCTCTATTTCTTCTATATAAGTCCAGCTTCTCATTCTTTCCCCCACAGTAGACACTACAACAAATTCAATATTATATGACTTTTATTTAACGACCATTTCTCAAAAACCGTCATATCAAGAAAAAAAAAACATAGTGAGTTACATCCACGAAGATGAAAACCGTTGTGGTATTGGCGGGAGCTACCACGATAGTTTTTTAAAAAATCATCATGTAAGATTAAACTTTTCACGACGGTTTTGTTTTTATAAAAACCGTTGTGGAAGGTTTTAAAATCTTTAAAAAATTTAATCTTTAGAAAATTTAATCTTTCACAATGGATTTTATAAAAACCGTCGTGGAAGGTTTGGATGTTTGAAATTTTTAGTATCTTGCTTAATTAAACCTTGTAAAAACCGTCATGGAAGGTTCTGAATGTTTGAAATTTTTAGTAGCCCACTAAAATTTAATCTTTCAGGAAGGTTAAATTTGGGCGAGAAACTAAAAATTTCAAACATATAAACCTTCCACGACGGTTTTTATAAAAACCGTCGTGAAAGGTTAAATTTGGCGACATACTAAAAATTTCAAACATGAGAACTTTCTACGATGGTTTTTATAAAAACCGTCGTGAAAGGACTTCCACAATAGTTTTTACAAAAACCTTCATGGAAGCCTTGAGGCCTTTCACGATGGTTTTTTAAAAAACCAGTCATGGAAGGAAATAGACCTTTCACGACGGTTTTTAGTAAAAACCATTGTGAAATGTTTCGCATGTTCAAAATTTTTAGTATCTCGTCGAAATTTAATCCCACGCTAACGACATGGCCTTCCCTATTTATTCAAAATTTCTCTAACTCAAACCCACTAACTCTCAAACCCCTTTCTCTCTCTAACTCCTCCCCCCACGACCTAGCCACTGACAAACCCAACTCCCATGGCATTCCACCGACTTTGACATTCCTCTTTCACTCTCTCCACGACCCACCTAACAAACCCGACGCCATTCACCACCGTTCATCCTCATCCCTTGACATTGTACCTACTTCACCATCATTTGACTCATCCTTTGCCATTCCACTGAGTCCACCGCTGTTGGAAAATTTCAAACCATTACTTTTAGTTTTAACGTTATTGTTAGTTCTAAACTTAGTGTTATTTGGTTATTTTAGTGTTATTTAGCTTTAGCTTTAGTTTTAATATTGGTTATATTAATTTGTTATTTGCCATTTAGTATGTGTTATTTGTATTTGGTGTTTGAAAGAACTTTGAACAACATTTAGCATTTTGGTGTGAGAATAGGTTACTTTTTATGTGTTTGTGATGCCTAAGTATTATTTGATGCCCACCACATGTTTGATGAAAAGCATCTATGATTGTGTGTTTATATTTTTGTTTGTGTTTTAGTTAATTAATTTTATTTTCATTAATTATATTTATTTTTGTTTTTCTTTCTTTACCACACACATGATAGCATGCATGGACTTAGACACCAAAAATCCATCAACTGTTGTGTAAGCATGAAAAGAGTATATGACTTTACAATGTAAATATATATATGATTTTGTAAAAATTTTATAGTTCAATATAATTATGTGATTATGAAATTAAGTCATTGTATTAAAGGTGAAAACACGAGACCATTCATCCCGTGGAAAACCAGAAATTCTGGTTATTTTTTTTAGCTTTAGACCAACTTTTTAATGACAGTTTTTAGTGAAACGGTCGTGAAACAAAAGCCTTACATGACGGTTTTCATAAAACCGTCGTGTAAGGCATAATTTATATGACGGTTTTCCTAAAAACTGTCATGTAAGCTTAGCGTTTCACGATGATTTTTAGTAAATACCATCATGGTAGCCTCATCTTAAGATCCCATAACCCCACCAAAATAAGGAATCCATGACAGTAAAAAATTGTCGTAAAAAGTCTTGTTGGTACTACGATGGACGATTACATGACAATTTTTAAATTGTCGTGAAAACATACCATGACAATTTTAAACCGTAGTGTAATCTACAATTTCTACTAGTGAGAGAAACCAATAGAGAAAAAGAGAGATGGAGAAAAGAGAGCGAGAGGGAAAGATATAGAAAGAAAGAAAAGAGAAGCAATAGAGAGAATTCTATCCAATCTCTTAAGCAGTTTTGTAAGTATTTCCTCTACTGCATTACTTGAATAATAGTATGTTGTGAAATGATGTTTTTCATTAATAGTATGATTATTGTTATGAATATATTTTTGAGGAATTTTACGTAGAGTATTTTGTGTGTATGTTGTGAACTTTGTGTTTATTATGAACCAAAATTTGGAGAAAAAGATGAGAAACTATGAATTGGAGTTCTAGAAAAATTCTAGAACAAAAAACAAAGATAGTACCCAAAAAAGGACGTATTGTAGTTGCATTGTTACTGTAACTTGAATAGTGCCAACAATACAATGTTGTTTCACTGTAGATTTCATTGTTGCACTATAACAGATGTCGTTTTACTGTAGCAGTCCCAATTTATATGCATATTTATAATCAAATTGTTTATGAAGCACACTAATAAAAAAATTGACATAATGATAATTTGAATGGTGATATTGTTAGGATAATTTCTAATTATATATAACATAAGATTCTCCAGATATTTGAAGCATACATGGTGATGGTGGCAAACTAGAAGTTATCAATAGATTAATTGCCAAATAGGTAAGAATTCTATCACTTAACTTTTGTGACGCTTTGTTTGAATAAAATTAGTTATCTATCCTGCAAGATAAATTTTAGATTATTTTGTAATATTATTATATGAATATCACTTAAGACATAATACTATAGTCTCGTCCTGTTGTGTACAATGAGGTTAAGTGATTTGATATGTTTTAATATAATTTTGAGAAACATAGTCAAATAATATGGACTCTATACATATCAATAAGGATATGAGAGGATATTGAGATATGAAGAGGGCGGTGGTGACATCTTTGGATAGGTATACCCTAAAAGGTAAATAGGAGTAGGCATCGGCGCTCTTTTGGATCGAAAGTCCCAAAATGCACTATACAAGAAACGTCTTGGTGAGGATTCGGGAGTAGATGTTCCCTCACCGACAACTCATGATTTGGTGTTTTGAGTTGTCAAGAGCGCCCTTAGGGGATTACGATGGAATCCTAAGTTTTGTTGTGGATGTCAACAATTATTATTAAGCATAAATAATATCATATAAAAAATGATGAAGTTCATTTGTAGAGCATCCATTAGTTACGAACATGATGGAATTGTTTAACAATAAATAATATTATGTTGGAAATAAACTAACCATGCAGGTGTTAACATGGTAAATAATAAGACCAAAAGGTGAGTAATGGTTTTTCTACTAGGCATGTTGATGCTCATTCTCTATCATTTTTACCTCTCAGGTTAAGTTCAATGTAATCTATCCGACAAGCTAGGAGTAGACGACAACACTACCTATGACGTGCTGAAGTTTCTTTTAGCTTTATATATATTTCATTTGATCACGTAAGACTATTAAACTATAGCGTTGGTTGTGTTAAATTATCTATTGATTGGAAACTGTATAATGATGACAATAATTTGCTTTTGATATTTAGTGTTACATTAAGCTGTGGATTGAAGTTTTAAATATATACTTATTCTATTTTATTTTAAAGACTAGTGGGCGCTGTTTAATGATTTGAAATGGTATTGTAAAATTTATTTATATTTACTAAATATTTCTAACCTTCACTTAGGGGCGTTTTAACTTTCTCCTCCAATCAGGCACATTTAAGTTGTTCTTAATCGGAAGATAATAAGATGGTGTTTGGCATTGATATTATAAAACATTTTTTTGTTTTTAAAAATTTAAAAAAAAACTTTTTAAAACAAAATTTGAGAAAAAACATTATTTTTTTAAAAAAAATAATTTTTTTCCCATCCAAACATTTTTTTTTTACTTTTTTTATTTTTGGAAATTGTTTTTAATAAACAATATGAAGCACCTTAGCATTTTGAAAACGAAAAAATACCCGAAAACACCACCTATGTTTTCCTTAATATTACTACATTTCTCATATTGTTATGAAAACTATCTAAAATACTGTTTGTGCTAAAAAATCATACTCAAAATACCTTTGAAGCAATTACATTTTTTAAAATTTTTACAAGACATTTTGAAAAAAAAAATAAAACAATTAGCTCCTAATGTTTTCTGTCTCAATTAATGCCCTCAATATGTCCGCCCGAAATTCTCAATTCAAACAGTAACGAGTTCTGCCTTGTATTTCACAGTAAACACGAGAAAGTTCTAATCCGTTAAGAACTTGTCTTTTGGTTTTGTCTTTAAATCATTACTGCACAGACAAAAACGACTTCTGAGAAGTCTTTTCACTGACGCAATAAATTTAAAAAAAAAAAGATAAAAGAAGTCCCTAAGAAGCCTTTGCTGCCCTCTATCTAATTATTTTAAGGACTTCTCCTTCTTATATATGTTTTGGAATCCTGGTCAAAATTAATTTTTTTCACCTTTAATAAATGAAAGACCTAAACCCCCTAATGAATGTCCTTTTCCGTTCCGACAAGAGATTAACTCGTTTTTATTTAATTGATGAAGTTTCTGGGATCCTTGTAAATCACGCTTATCAGGGCTGAATTATTTGGGGCAGGTTCTTCAAAATGCTTCGCGAGTGGTGGAAGTTCGAAATTGTCAAAATTGAACAACGAATTTTGTCGCCATCAGACAATTCTAAAAAGGATTTATTACAATAGAAAATAGTCACAATGGCTCTGTGCATTTTTTTTTCCTTGTAAATTCATGTGCATTTATGAACAGACTCATATTATTATTATTATTATTAATTGTAAAGAAAAAGAGAAAAAAGTCCAATCAGGCAACAACTAGTTGAAAGTTGAAAGGAAGAACTTTCCAATTCACAACTAGCTAGTTTATTCAGCCACTTGCACTCTTTCCAATAGTACCATCTCTAATTTATTTATAGGTCGCCTAAAGGCTAACTTTTGCTTTACTTCTTTATGAGTAAAAATTATGTTTTCTACACTAACTAACCAACTAAATAGAAAAAAGAAAGAAGAGCTTTCTCGTTTATGAAATCAAAAGGAAACTTGTTTTTCTTCCTTTTCAAACGCGAAAAGAAAATCTCTTTTTTTTTTTAATTTTTTGGTTTTCTTAAATATTTAGTCATCAGTGAATCCGTCACCATTATGTATTAATTATCGATACATTTCTATATGTGCAATTTTTCTAGCGTAACATACAATGTAAGTTGAATTCTAGATATGAATTAGGAGCCTTTGCATAAAAGTAATTTGGCTAGTTTTATAGGTGCAATTCCTTTGCATAAAAGTAATTTGAAAAGTTTTATAGGTGCAATTTTTCTAGCGTAACATATAATGTACTATATAGGAAAATAAGTTAAATTCTAGGTATGAATTTGGTGGCTTTGCATAAAAGTAATTTGACTTGTCAAATTGAGTCTGATCCTATAAAAAAGGAACTTATATAGCGTAGCAAAAAAAAAAAAGAAAAAATAATATGACTTGTCAAATTGAGTCTAATCCTATAAAAAGGAACTTATATGCCTCAAAAACAATTTTAAGTGTAGCAAAAAAAAAAAAAAAAAAAAAAAAAGCTCTCTTTGGCCTTTTAGTGTTTTTAACAAACGTCACTTTTTCAAAACCAACTGTAGTAAATGTCAGATTTTAAAAATATTTGTAATAAAAAATAAATTTATGATGTAAATAGTATATTTATCTCCTTAGTTACAGTATAAATAAGAATTATTTATACAATAAATAGATTTAAAGTGTGAATAATTTATTTACCCCCATATTTTTAGTGCAAATAATTCTTATTTATAGAATAAATAAACTATGTATGCCTTAAATCTGCTATTTAGTATAAATATTTTCAAAACATACTATCTACTTCAAAAAGTTTCAAAAATATACTACTTTATTTATTCTCTCACTTTTTAGGGAAAATTTCATTTTAATATCGAAATTTGAGTTTAGTACCATTTGCTTTGTAAAATTACATGCTGGTATCTTGTCCGTTTAGAAAATTTTTTTTTGGTATCTCGGAGCCCTTCTTTGGGACATAAAGAACAAAATTACCTTTTTAAAAAATTATAATCAGTTGACCGAAATTTTAAGTAAAAAATTTGCTATGCCTGCAGCCAAACAGCCAAATACCCATACCCCTAAGCAAACGCCCTTTTTAAAAAATTTTCTTACTCAAAATTTTAGTCAACTGATTACATTTTGTACAAAGTATAATTTTATCTTTTCGTGTCCTAAAAAAGAGCTCCGTTATACTTAAATCAGATTTTTTAAAAGGTTGAAGTATTGTTATAAAATTTTCCAAAACAAATAGTACCAAACCTATATTTTGATATAAAACAGGATACAAAAGTAAAATTTTTCTTATTGCTTGGGTCTAGAATTACCCAATGGCATGGATCTAATTCATGTGCCACAGCTTGGAAATATTAACAAAAAATTACAATTTGGCTTAAAATAATAAGAAATTCAAAAAGTTCAGATCTCGTTTTGATTATAAAACTAACCGTTTGCAAAAATTTTACAATTTTCTCAAGAGAACATACTCTAACGCTCTTCTTAAGATGCTATGTTTTTGAATTCGGAATCGGAAGGGAACAACTTCTTTAATTTATTTTGCCCAAAAAGGCCAAAAAGAAAACAACAAAATGTACTGGACAACAAAATTAGACCAGTACAAAAACACTGTGCAACACTTTTACTTGTCATTTTACAAATGCAAACTTTATGAAATTTTTTAGTATAAGACCCCTACGTGGGCCAAACAGAAAAATATGTGAGATGCACATACACAACACAACACATTACCTCATATGCCTACATGATCGAACAATTGCCAGCTTTCGCCAGCTCCTTTTCTTCGTTCAAGTAACATATAATAAACAAAAAAGACTTGACAAATATTAAAGCCAAAGACATCACATCCTTTTCAATAATAAAACAAAAAAAGGAATGAAAGGAAGTGATGTTGGTTCACATATAATTAATACAACTGCCATGTCTTGCCTCCACGTGTTGCAGATATCACGCCTTTACACGTGTCTCCGTGACAAAACCAGTTTCCTGTTGTTTTGCGGTGCGGCAAAGCGGTACATGCAACTTTCCCTCATCTTCCATGCCTGAGCACGACAAGAAGACATTGACATTTTTGACGGCCAATGAAACATTTTCGAAATTATTTAACTGACAATTTGTTGGAATGAACATGATGTTGAAATTAATCTAATATATAGATTAATATTTAAATAAATGTGTATTATAAGTTATTAAATAAGATTGTAAATTAAAAGTTATTAATTTAAGTTTTTGACGTTTAATACATCATTAAGTGTGAGTCTCTTACATGTAAAGACTAAAATATAATTACTAATTTTATAATAGGTTAAATTGATAATTAAAGATAACTGTTAGAGTTTAATAGTTATGTAAATTATTGTAGTCCTCAAATATGTATATACATTATTATTTTTTTTTTTATCTACAGAAAAATTATAGAGACAAATTTTAAAGGAAGATTTACGTATCAGACTTAAAAGATTCTCAACCTACAGACTCAGAAATCATATCATATTTATAGATTCAAGTTAATTTTCACATCTTATTAATTTTTTTTAATAATTTGACATAAATAATCTTAAATGATGATAGTTTTTATTACAATATTTATGTTATAACACATGTTAGTGGTTTCCCATTTGCAACGGTTACATTAATTATAATATTTGTTATTATATTCAACATTATGTATATTTCTCTCCCCACAATAATACCAACAAAATGGCTAATCAACCAGCAAATTGAAAGTTGGCACAAAAGTAGAGAAATGTAGTAGAGAAATGTGAGGAACCCTCTCGTATGAAACAACGGAGGCCTCATCAGAGCCACTCAACTGACACGTGTAAAGTTGATTTTCGCTTGGTAATGTTGTCAAAAATATGATGTGATGATCAAAATTCCAAAATGATTTGTTGCCACGTGTCGTAATGTGGTCAAGAATTATGGCAAGGATTTCCGTGTGATTAAAAGTGTCGGTCTCAGTAATTCACATGCAGTGTTATAATATTAAGAAAATTGTTCAAAGAGCTGGCAGGGGCAATACGGTAAAATCACCGACCACGATTTTGACTTGTTGAAAATGTTAACGCGGAAGAGACCGTGAAAGAAGAGCAAAGGCCTTGACAAAGATAATATTTGCAGAAGCGCGGTGGCCGCAGGTGGATCTGACAAGGACGTCTCACCAACTCTTAACAGCCGACACGTGTCTCCAAATGCCCATAATTGTAATTTTACATCATATCAAGCAAGATAGTCCAATTCTTTATTACAAATATGACCTATCGGCACGCGTGTAGGAAGCAGATGCATTAACATTAGGTGCTCCTCACCTTAGCTGATCCTTGAAGAAATTTCAAGGAAAGAAAGAGTGAGAAAAGGCGGACCAAGAACCAATTATTCACATTTTACACCGGCCAATTGCCAATCCGTAGGTTTTGGGTAGCCACTTAGCCAGATTAATCATTACGTAATATTATATTATTTAAACGTGTGTGTTGGGTGCATGTATAGGTGTAATGGAATTGTAATACACACGCATAACTTTTGATGCACAATTCATACGTCAATACATGTCCTGTTATATATATTTTATCATATATTAAAACGATTTTGAAGAGTCTCACAAGCATTATTGATTAATCGCCTCCCAGTTTCTTTATATTCTCTGTACTTCCCCTTTTTAGGCCCCAACTCAAACACAAACACACAGTCACAAACGCAAACACAAAGCAGCTTCTCTCTCTCTCTCTCTCTCTCTCTCTCCCCTCTTCTTTGGAACTGAAAAAACACTTTCTTCTTAAAACAAAGATGGGGTTTTCTAAGCTTCAAGTTTTCATGATCTTAGGCTTCTTGGCAGCCTCATGCATGGCTCAAGCACCAACATCACCACCAACAGCCTCACCACCGACGGCCAGGCCACCAACCGCAACTCCTCCGAAAGCCACCCCACCGACGGCGACTACACCGGCAGTGTCACCTCCTCCGGCGCCCGTCGCCTCCCCACCGTCTCCAACCCCAGCTCCAACCTCCACTCGTCCTGCCCCGGCTCCTGTTCCAACCTCGACTCCTCCGGCTTCGGCTCCTACTCCGGCGGCTTCTGCTCCCCCCCCAGGAACTTCTTCTCCACCGGCTCCCCCTCCCGGCGGCCCCGCCCCCGAGGCTGGACCTTCAGCCGTGCCACCGGCTTCCCCAAGTGACAACTTCGCTCCCGGCTTGGCCAGCCGAGCAGTCATCGCCGGTACCGCTCTCGCTGGCGTTATCGTCGCCGTTGCTTTGGCTTAATATGGGCATTGCACCTAAAAGATTGGGATTCGTCGGCTCTTAGATCTTTTTCTTTATTTTAATGGACGGATGAGATCGATTTGGTTTATTTCTCATGGCTCTTTTATTATTATTTTTCTTTCTTTCTTTTTAGTTGTTTTTTGTATTTTTCTTTTGAAATTACCTCTTCTTTTTCTGTTGGCGTTTGTTCATTCCATTCTTAAATTATTATTGGGGTTTGAATTGATTTGACGAGTGGAGGCTGGAAATTGGTGGAGTTTGGGTGGGTGACTTAGAATTCATTGTTTTTGTGTACTGTCCACACGTG
This sequence comes from Artocarpus heterophyllus, assembly GCA_025403435.1. Classification (NCBI taxonomy): domain Eukaryota; kingdom Viridiplantae; phylum Streptophyta; class Magnoliopsida; order Rosales; family Moraceae; genus Artocarpus; species Artocarpus heterophyllus. Next base: position 14,893,598 of record CM046328.1, read on the forward strand.
TACCGATTTATGTAGATTGAGTCTGATGTACATCTAATAATAGTTGAATAAAGCAGTTTGTCATTCTTTTTCTGTGATTCCATTCTTGTTCATATCGATTTCGTTTAGCATCAAAGGAAAATGTGAAAGCCAGGACCAATTAACAATGGTCAATTTCTTATCATTTTATTGTTAACAAAAATTTCAAGAAGTTAATTGTTAGAAGAGCAGTGTTATTTTTGTTAGTGCTAAGCATGAAATATTCGAAAAAAGTAAACAACGTAAACTTTACTCTTGGACAAATGGAAATGCAACACTTAATCACGTGTTTCTTGCAATAACATTGTTTAGCATTTTTTTTTTTTGGATCTTTTATTGTGTCTAATGCTAACTAGTTAGTGCATTTTATTTGGGTATCTCGGATTTACCTACGTGGCTTCCACCTTAAAAGATATGTTATGTTAGATACAATTTGCTAAATCAATTGAGTGAATGCACTTTGTGAGTCACAAGTTGCTAAATGACTTTAGTTGCATTTGGTGTCCCTTGCTTATAAATAAACTTCTATCAGCTGCTAAATTCCTTTGGTACCCAATAAAAAAATCGTAAAAATATTTTACCCAAAAGAAATAGAAATAGATTGTGAATGGAAATTGTTTAATTACATCATTCTGTTAGCAAATTAAATTACAATGTAACGCTTGTGATTATAAGTAATGATTTTATAGTTATTTTGTAAGCGGATATTATACTCATTTTACCTTACCATTTCGGAAATATGCTTGCCCCTTCTAGATTATTCTTTTTGGTGGCCAAACGTAATTAGTACATATTCTGAATTTACAAAGATTAAAGTCATCAGGATCCTGAAAAGTTGGCTGGCTATTCACCAAAACAAAAGAGAAAGAAAGATTGAAAGAAAGAAAGAAAGAAGGAAAGAAAGAAAGAGAAGATTAAAGAGAAGACAAGCAGAAAAAGAGAGAGAGAGCTGGCTTATTGAAAATGTGACCTTATTTTCTCCTACGGTAGGCTGCCTTCTGTGAGTTTGTCAAGGGGTGAATTGTGACTATTTATCTAACTTTATATTTTTCCATTAGATAAACCTTTATATTTTGATATGTTAGGTTGACATTGACCCCTTAATTAAAAAACCACCGCTACTTTCAAGTGTTCCATTAAAGTTGTGTTCGAGATTCCTAGGGTCCTTGCACTTGCCCACATCAGTACTTTGATAATTATAACTACTACTTGTTAAGGATTGGCAGTACTTCTTATAATCTTCCCAGTTAGTTGTGGAGTCCAATATATATGTTGATATATAGGAATAACTAGCAAAAATTAAAAAAAAAAATCCAGACTTTGCAGCGGGAAGTACTATTGTAATATACAAAAAGCTAAAAATTGTTGCAGTATAGAGTTAGTTTATATACATACTCTCACACACATTTATATATATATATATACATATGTTGATCTAATATTCTGCTAAAAAGTTTGCTATTATTTTTTAGTCTCCCTAGTCATTTTTTGCTTTTATTTGTTTCTTCTTCTTCTTCTTCGGTTTTCAGCAGTAGCTTTGTGGCCGTTTTATCCGTATGTCTAGATCCTTTGTGATCATGTTTCTTAGTTTCTGACAGCAGCTTTGTGATCTATAATTTTTTTTAATATCTTACATATTGCTAATTAATTTCTCATTTTATTTTTTTGTTTGTTTTTGTTTCTTGTTTTTTGTTTCCTGCCTTTTGTTTTTTTTTTCTTTGCTTTATTTTTTTGTTTTATTTTGGTTCTTTTGCCTGTTCTTATATTTTAGTTAGATGACTATTTTTCTATCTTTCTTTTGAAAAACCAAAAATAAAAAACAGAGAAAAAGAAAAACAAAAATAAAATAGCATTTGTAAAATGTCCAAAAAGATTATGGACAAATAAACTCAAAATGAAAAAAATAGGAGGAAGAAATATTTAATCAAGCGTACAAAAGTAATATCAGTTACCAGTTGCCTAAATGACCAAAAAGCCATTGACAATTGCAAAAATGACCAGAAATCCACTACCAAAGACCAAAATAAAAGAGACCAATAAGGGCAAAACCGACAAAACACACCAGGAGCTAGCATGAAAAATAACGATGTAGACCAAAGACAGAAAGAGTCAAAAATAAATAATTGAGTTTTTTTAATAAACTAAGATATGAAAATAGAAAAAAAAAGAATGAGAAATTAATTAATACCTGTAAAATGTTAAAAAAAATTATGGATTACAAAGCCACTGCCAGAAACTAAGGAAAATGATCACAAAGGATCTAGACATACGGATAAAATGGCCACAAAGCCACTGTTAGAAACCCAAGTAGAAGAATCAAATACAGCCAAAAAAGATTGGAGAAACTATGGAACAATGAGTGTAAAAAAATTAGAAACTATATGAAAGATTCAAGAACAAAATTGAAGAATAAGGCAATGACAGGAAGAGCCAGAAACAAAAAAAAAAATTGATTTTTTTTAAGAAACTAAGATATGAAAACAGGAAAAAAAGAGAATGAAAAACTAATTAGTATTTGTAAGATGTTGAAAAAACACTATGAAACACAAAGCCACTACTAGAAACTAAGGAAAATGACCACAAAGGATCCAAACACATGGATAAACTGACCACAAAACCACTGTCAGAAACTGAAGAAAAAGAAACAAATAAAGGTAAAAAATGACCAGAGAAAGTATAAAATGTCAGAAACTGAAGAAAAAGAAACAAATAAGGGTGAAAAATGACCGGAGAAAGTATGGAATAAAGGGAGAAAAAATAATAGAAACTATAGAAAAAATTGAAAAACAAAATGAAAGGAAAAATAGTAAAAAAAGGTTAAATAATAAGCATTAAAAAATTTGAGACCAAGAAAGCTAAAACTATTAATATCAATTTTTGAAGAAATTATATAGAACTCAACATGTCAAAAAATTATACTCATCATTGCCAGATAAGAAGTACAGTAAAACGTAAAATAGATTATATATAAATATGTATAATCACTAAAAAGAACAGAGAATTAATAAAGAAAAAAATATAATATGAACTTGATCAACACTTATTTTCAATCATAATAAACTATTAAACTCATAAAAACAGAGCAACACCAAGTATATGTAACCATTATTAATTCATGAAAAGCAAAAAAAAAAAAAAATAGTAGAATAAGATTCAATAAAGATCAACAAGATTTATATGTAACACAACAAAATAATATGTCAATACAAATTTTAAAAGAAATAGAATGCACATTAACTCCAACACAGAATATATTCAAAATCAAATGCACAAATTAATGAATAAGATAATAACCTATTATAAGATAACATAAATAAACACCAAAGAAATTAGAGATAGAAAACAATAATAGTACTTGGAATGGTCTGAGAGCTGAGTATTAGCCATGAAAATATCAACAAAGAAAGTATTATAAAGATAGTTAAGAAGACAACAGAGTGAATGAAGTGAGAAGGGGAGTAAATGAACTGAGATAGAATAGAAGAGAGGAAATAAACAATGGATAGAGATTACAACAATATCTATAGAGAAAAAGAAAAAAAGAAATTGAAATAGACAATCTGGATGCAATAATAATAAGGCATGTAAAAGGAAAACAATAAAATTAAAGGGAAAGAAGCAAAAAAAAAAAAATTTAATACACCTGATTTTTTAGGTAATTTTTCTACAATTAATTATAATTAAAAAATAAATAAACAAATAATGTAACAGAGACTCAATAAAATATAACAAGACTTTATTTTTTATTTTTCTGAAATGCATGAACATAATCACAATATTCAGTAACTCATTAAATACATATGCAAATAGTGGTATAGATCATCACTACAAAGAAACAAATTATCAACGTAAGCCAATGGAACTTTTGCTTTTTTTTCTTTTTTTTGCAGCAAATCATAAGAAATTATAATATCAGTATACTATTAAATAAATCTGCAAAGAATGACACAAATTATTAACCTAAACATCACAGATCATCACCAACATCATAAATACAAACAAAATATCAGATTAATAAAAAAACACACAGATTTTGAACTTACATAACTGAAGCAACACCTTCCCAAGGAAGATCCAATCAGACAAATAAGAAGCTTCTTTCGAAGAAAACAACAAAGTCAACAAAACAACAAAGTGAAGAAGAAGGAATTCCTGAAAAAACCTAAAAACAATTGGTGATAAATTGAATAAAAATTGAGACAAAAATTTCAGATTCTAAATTAACATACAAAGAAAACAAAACAAGGGCAAAAAATTGACAAACCAAAAGAAAAAAAAAACAAAATTTTAAATCAAAATAATAATAAATAGAAGAAAAAAAACAATAATAACAATGACTATGGAGACTGGAATAAAAAAAAAGATGAAGAAGAGTGAGTAGATGGTGGAGAAAGAGCACACTGAAGAGAGAAAACCCTAGATGATAGGCGTGCTGGGCAGTAACAGGCTGCAATGCATGGCCACGCACATATGGGTGCACCAGGACAAAACCTGCTGTGTGCCTAAGCAACCCTGGCACAGGCCTGTGCACCTACGAGGCCCCTGTTGCGCATGCTAAGGTGTACCCAACATGCCCATTAGGGCCTCTAGCTAGCGAAACGAGCTGATTTAGATTTTTTTTTGCCCAATCTTGGCCCTAAAATGTGATCCAATGGTCTTAAATTGTTGCTCATTGAAGCCTAACCACTTGAATCCCTAAAGACCCATATTGTAGAAAAAGAAGCCTTTATTTTTGGAGGAGGAAGCAGATATTCTCAAGGGGATTTTAGCTGAATCGAAGGAGAAAAGATGGGGCAAAAAGAAAAGAAAAAAATATTTTCTTTGGTTTAACTTAGGATTTTAGTTTAAGTTTTTAGATTTTGGTTTTCTGTTCAATAAATTATCATGGGAGATGTGTTTTGAGATCAAGAAGTTGGAGAGGAGAAAAAGATGAAGTGTTAGGAGCTTATGAAAAATCCATAATAGGTTGTTTCATTTTCATTCTCATTCTCTTCTTTGTATTTTTATGATTTGTAAATGTTGAGACCTTAATGTTGACTTGTTTAATTTAGTTATGGAATAGTTGCTTTTATAGAGCTTTGATTTTGCCTAATTATGAAGTGTTGATTTATTTTAAGTAGTTTTTCATGGTTGGTTTGTGTTGTTTCACTCTTAATGCTTCTATTTCATTTGGCCAATGAATTAGATAATTTTAGTATGTGGGGCTTTGACACTTGGGAGAGAAAAATTCCTTTGTAGTCATTAGGAAAACTAGAGCCTTAATGAATGCTAATTATTTGGTTCTATATAGAGATATTGGAATCGGGTTTTTGAGCATATTATCAAATTTGACACTCGAGAGAGCTAATTAGTTTAATTAAGACTAATTAATCGTGAGATGCGCTAGATAATAAAATTAATGCTGATTAATATGATGAAATTGATACTCTAGTATTTTTAGTTAATTGATTTTGTTATTCTATTTTATTTGCTAGTTATTTTTATTAGTTTCTTTTATTTGTTACTTTATCCAATCAACTAAATAATCTTAACGCCAATCCATTTTAGTAAAACTGAAAAATTAACACAATCCTTGTGGGATTGACATCTTGACTCTGGATCACTTTATTACTTATGACTATGTATGCTTGCACGTGTCATCAACAATAGAAAATTTAAGGAGTTTAATAAAAAATTAGGAGCACATTCTTTTTAGGAAAAAAATGCCATCTATATATTTCAAAAAAATCCTGAAAATGCCTCTTATGCAAAATCCCCCCTCTCTCTCGATGCAACTTTGATGGCTATGTAGGACAACATCATGATGTGGAGATCTTGGATGGTTTCTACATTTCAACAATGATGGTGTCGGCTTCGCACAACTTGCAATCCTCATGATCACATTGGTGATGCAGGGTCATGCTTCAAATGTTGTGCTCTCCTTCTTTATGCAAGAAAGCCTCACAACGGCAAGATTTATCTTCTCCGATATTTGTCAACAACATTAGGAAAGAGCCACTAGTAGAAATTTCACATGCCATGATGGTTAAAAATTGTCGTATAAAGTTTCCACGGTGGTTAGAAAATTGTCGTGGTATCTACCGTCATGGTAACTAAAGGGACTCCACGATGGTCTTTTTTACCATTGTAGAAATTGGACTTTTTTTTGGCTGGAGGGCCGGGGGCAAACTTGGCACAATGGTCTTTTTAAAAGCTACCGTGTAAAGCTAATGTATGATAAAAACCATCATGTAAAGTATTTGTTGCCATGATGGTTTTGGATAGAAACTGTTATGGTATATGTTGCTTTTTTTATATATATAAAATAGCTTAAAAAATAGATTTCCCATAGGCAGTCAAGCCCGTGATCTCTATTCAAGGCCTAAAAAATGAAAAACAAACATTAAAAGTACGCTATAGTCAACACATTCATCCCTACACTCCATATCTAACAAAATTGTTTAGGTAAGTGATCTATTATACTCTTTTACTCCTATATCATTATTGACATAATCATTCCGTTGTGAGAGCAAATCTATTTTGTTATCACCAAAAATTACATCATGCATATAACATAAAATGAAGAAGCCATATTTAATGTTGTTACTTCCTGTCGGACACTTGGTTCTCTTGAAAAGGGTTAAGCCTTTAGGATGCCTTTTTATCCTTTGTCTGACTTTTTAAAGCTTCCATAGATTGAATGCCTAATGAATGTCAAAATGCAAAAGAATTAAGAAATTAATTGAGCATAATAATTTTCAAATTATAAATTAAATTAATCAAGAAATTATGCTTACATAGAAATTACTTCTTTAAAATCTTTGTGTGGTCCATGTGCAAGAGGATCAACCCAAAATACTCAAGATTTTTGAGCAAAAAATTATTCTACTCAAATTCTTATTGAACTTTAACAAGGATTACACAATATATAGACCAGGGAAGTAACTAATTTCCCTAATTTCCTCTACACAGAGAACAAAATCAAGGATAACAACTTCCTAAAAATAAGGGATCTTCTAACCTAGTGGAATTAGTTTAAACTAATTCCTTTATTCTAATCTTCTTAAACAAAAGAAAGTCCTAGCTGTTCCTTGGAATTAGGAACCGTAGTTCAACACTCCCCTTCAAGCTAGGTAGTAGATGTCAATCATGCCTAGCTTGTTCTTCAAGTTCTCGTAGTCATTTTAAGGAAGAGCTTTAGTTAGAATGTCCACTGTTTGAAGATGAGATGGGATATACTCAAGCTTGACAATTCTTTCTTCAACTTTCTCCTTAATAAATTGATGGTTTATCTTGACATGTTTATCTTGCGCGATGTGACCAAGTTTTTCCAAACATAGGAGCAATAACCTGTGGTTGATCGCCTGTCAGTTATAGATCCAACCCAATCTGTGTCGGTAAACTTTTCAACATTCTTGTTGCCATTTTTCTTGAAGAGTAATCTTCTGCGAAGAGTTTCCTTGAGATATAATAGGATGCGATGTACTACCTTTATATATTTCTCAATTGGATTATTCATGTAACGGCTTGCCACACGCATAGAGAATGCAATGTCTGGTCTAGTATGGGATAAGTAGATTAACTTTCCTGCTAGTCTTTGGTACCAGTCTTTATCAATTAGGGGACTATCTTCTTCTTCTCCCACTTTCCGTGTTGGTTCCATGGGAGTGCCTACAGGCTTGCAACCGAGCATCCCTATTTCTTTGAGAAGATATAGTACATATTTACGTTGTGTGGTAGAGATTCCTTGTCTAGACCTAGCTATTTCCATGCCGAGGAAGTACTTGAGATAGCCCAGGTCTTTGATCTCGAATTTGCTTGTTAGAAGTTTCTTAAGTTGATCTATCTCCTCTACATCATCACTGGTGAGAATGATGTCGTCGACATACACAATGAGGAGAGCTGTCTTCCCAGTTGTAGAGTGCTTGACAAACATTGTATGATCCATTTGACACTGAACCATTCCATGTTTCTTCAACACTTTAGTTAATCTGTCAACAAAGCACGAGGAGATTGCTTAAGACCATATAGTGACCACAACAATTTACACACTTTACTTGAGTTCTCTTACATTTCAAATCCAGGAGGGATTTTCATGTAAAATTCCTGCTCTAGTTCACCATTGAGAAATGTATTTTTCACATCTAGTTGGTAAAGAGGCCAATCTAGATTAACTGCTAGAGATAAGAGAACCCTTATAGAGTGCAGCTTTTCAACTGGAGCGAATGTTTTTACATAGTCTATGCCATAAGATTGAGTGTAACCTTTAGCCATTAGTCGGGCCTTATACCTGCTTACACTTGCATCAGAATTATATTTAATAGTGAATATCCACTTATAGCCAATTGGACACTTTCCTTTTAGTAATTCTGAAATTTCCTAAGTTTTATTCTTTCCAATGCTCGGATTTCTTCATTAATAGCTGCCTTCTAGTTAGGGCATTGAAAAGCTTCTCGTACATTTGTGGGAATTGGAATGCTATCAACAGAAGTCACAAATTCTCTGAATGTTGGTGATAGTTTTTCATAAGAGACATGATTTCCAATAGGATGGAGTGTGCATGAGTGAACACCTTTCCTTAAGGAAATGGGCTGATCATCATTATTAGAATCCTCAATAACAATAAAATCAACATTTACCTCACCTGAGTGTGGTTCAGCAAACTTTGGATGTAGTTTAGATTCTTGACACTGCTTTAGTGATGCACAGAGCTCTTTATCATTTGGAGTTTGAGGTCGTGGCCTTCTTGAGTAGACAATCACTTCATTACATACTTATGTTGTTTTTGGATTTAGACTTATTGGGGATGACTGGTGTTGTTGGATTTTGGACTAGGTTGAGATTTCTCAGGTTCGAGTGGAGTATTGGGAATAGGTGACTCGAGTGGATTATTTGAAGAATTATTTGAAGTAGAGGACAACATAACAAAATCAGGGGACAATGGAACAAACTTAGGTGACTCAAGGGACAGTGGAACAAACTCAGGTTCCAAAGATTGATATTCAAAGGCTAAATTCTCCCCTGAATGTCAATCTTGGGATAGAATGGTTGATGTTCGAAGAAAATGACGTCCATGGAATTGAAGAATTTTTTAGTGGTGGGACAGAAACACTTATGCCCCTTTTTATTTGATGAGTAACCAAGAAAGACACATTTTAATGATTTTGGATCATACTTGCTTTGATGTTGATTTTGAGGTACATGTACAAAGGTAGTGCATCTGAAAACTTTAAGAGGAATAGATAAAATGAATAGACTAGTTGGATATAAATTAGAAAGAGTTTGACATGGTGTTTGAAAATTAAGTACTCTAGATGGCATTCGATTAATTAAAAAAGTCACAGTTAGAACTGCCTCATCTTAGAACTGCTTTGGGACATTGGATGTGAGCATTAGAGATCTTGAAACTTCTATCAAATGTTTATTTTCCTTTCAGCAGTGCTGTTCTGCTGTGGAGTTTTTGCACAGGAGCTTTGATGTATGATTCTTTGCCTCTTGAGATATGAACCGAGAATATTGTTGAAGTATTCCCTTCCATTATCTGTTCATAGAATCTAAATTTCTGTTGAAATTGTGTCTAGATCATGTAGTTGAAGTCCCTGAAAATCCTTCCAACCTCTGATTTTTCCTTCATAAGAAATACCCATGTGACACGGGCATGATCATCAATAAAGGTGATGAACCACCTAGAACTAGTTATATTTTTTAGCCTAGATGGCCCCCATACATCACTATGAATGAGTGAAAAAGGAAAGGATGGTTTGTAGGTTAGAACAGGATATATGCTTCGAGTATGTTTGGACAACTGATAGATTTCACAAAGAAAAACTTTAGAATTTTTATTGAATAATGATGGAAACAATTTTTACGAAACAAAAAATTTGGATGGCCTAGTCTATAATGCCATAGCATGACGGCATTATCCTTCTTATTGCTAGAAGAAAAAACTACACAAGCTATCTTTTGTGACTGCCTCTCAAAACCATCAACTCGTAGGAAGTAGAGTCCTGTGCATATTCAGCACTGCCAATCCTCTTTCCCGAAGCCAAAGCCTGAAATTCACACATATTGGGAAGAAATTTAGTAATACAATTAAGATCTTGATTCAATTTGCTTACTGAGAGAAGATTGTAATCCAGCTTAGGAACATATAAGACTAATTTCAATGTGATATCTTTTGAAAAAACAACTGAACCTGTACCAACCACCCTTGAATGTGAACCATCAACAATACAGACATTTGAATTGTCGAGACTTGGGGAATATTTATCGAATACACGAATATCCCCAGTCATGTGATTTGAAGCTCTAGAGTCAACAACCCATGACTCTACTTTCTTGTTTCTAACACTAAGAGCATAAACGACATTACCTTTTTCTACCATAGTTGCAGTGCCAACTGAACTTCAAGTATTTTGTCGAGTTTATTAGAGAATTCTCTGTAAGGCTTCTAATTGTTCCCTACTGAATGGGCTCGAATCAAATGTAAAGGTGCCATTTTCCTGATTAGATAGGATGACATTGGCTATGTTTCCACAGCTCTCATTGTTCCAAGGCTTGTGTTCTGCAAGTCTGCCATGTAGAATCCAACAATTATTTTTGGTATGTCCAACTTTCTTGCAGTGATCGCACCAAGGCCGGTTCTTCTTTGACTAATTGTTGCTTGCTGTTGTTATTGGCATGCTGATATCCTTATGTAACAAGCACAGAGCCCTCAGTAATTTGAGATGAGGATTGTGCCCACAGCATGACTTTTCTTTGGCTTTTTTCTCTTCGTCCCTTATACGCTAGGAAGAGGCTTGTTGCTGAGAATCCTCCCACGAACTTGTCTAAATCTGAGGTGAGTCCAAGGAGGAATTTATAGACTTAGTCCTGCTCTAGGAGTCTCTTATACTGCTTTGTATCATCAGGGCATTTCCACTGTATTTCCTCATAGATGTCCAGTTGTTGCCAATGTCATGTAAAAGTGTTGAAATACTCTATAACCGATCATTCTTCTTGTTGAAAGCCATGGAGAAAACTCTTGATCTGAAATATCGTTGAAGTATTGTCAATGTTTGAATAAGTTTCCTTTGTGGCATCCCATATTTCTTTTGCTGTATTGTAATACATGAAATTCTCAATAGCTTCAGTTGTCATGGAATTTAGTAGCCATGACATGACCATGCAGTACTCGAGTTTCGTCTTCATTCGGTTCTGATATAGCACCCATGAGATATTCTTCTTTTCCTCTCCCATAGATGAAAATTTGAACAGACTGAGCCCATTGAATGAAGTTTTGTCTGTTGAGTTTGTGACCTATGATGGGCAGAATTGTTCCTTCAGGCACACCAGCAGTACCCACGATTATTGCCTCTGGCTTGGACATGATTTCAGAGCTAGTGCTTTCTTTCCCATTGACCATGATGATGAATGAGTATTTTAAGAAGATTTAAAAGTGGCCCAGATTAGGCTCTGATACAATGAAGGTTTTTGAGTGAAAAATTATTCTACTCAAATTCTTATTGAACTTTAACGAGGATTACACAATATATAGACTAGGGAAAGAACTAATTTCCCTGATTTCCTCTACACGAAGAACAAAATCAGGGATAACAACTTCCTAAAAATAAGGGATCTTTTATCCTAGTGGAATCAGTTTAAACTAATTCCTTTATTCTAATCTTCTTAAACAAAAGAAAGTCCTAGCTGTTTCTTGGAATTAGGAACCTGTATTTCAACAAATACTTTGTCATTTGATGGGTCAACAAGTCCCAACATCCAATGATGCCTAATATTGTATGGCATGAAGCACTACCTACCCTCATGGTGTGTTTTGCAGAAAGGCAAGGAGAAAATCACACATTCGAAAAGCTCCTTGATCATCATGTGTGCTAATTGCTGAGGTAAAAGCTGGAGAGATAAAGCCTGAATTATCGATCAAGGCTATCATATGGACAACATTCCATCAAATGGCTACAAAAAGTTGTCAAATTTATTATAAATACCAAAATAAAACTACTTGATAAATAAACTAAGGAGTAATAAAATATTTATTACCTGATGTATGTCGTTATAGCATTTGCATAAATTTCATTAACGTTGATGAAATGGTAAATGTCTTCATAGCATACATAAATAGGCATATCATTGCCATGAATGCTCAGGTGGTAGCAGGCATTCCAACACGTTACCACCCCGCAAGAAAGTTTGTGTATAAAAAACTACCGCCCTCAATCTAATAGGAATCTCATTGAAGTTAAACATAGACAAAGGCACATTCTGAATAGGTTGTTGCAGAACAATGAATTGTTGTTGTATCTAAAGTTGCGACACTAGTGTTTTCTCTTATTTTTTTTCAGGCGTTTCTTTCTCTCTATGTCTTTGTTGAGCATGTAGCCAGGAGATTGACTAGCATTATTGGTCGTGATGACTTCAACTAAGAGTTTTAGCTGCACAACAAAGCCTCCTACAGCTTTATCCAGAGTTTTTACCTCTTCTGTCAAAAGAGGTATGTGTGCAGTTTTGATTTTAGGCCTTTCTATTGACATACAGACATTTTCCTCCCAAAGGGGTATCCCATGGATGACACAAGTCTCCATCCATATCTTTCTAGTTGGAACAAGGACATATACACCATTAATATTATCATCGCAAAGGAGTCTGTATTCTTGAAAATTAATGGGCTTTACACCCCATAGGTAATGCTTCAGCTTGTTTCTCGCGAAGTATATAACTAACCTTGAAGTTGTTGCGTTGATCAATGGCTTATAAAAGATTCTCCTCACCCATTGGTGAAACACCTCGTCGTGCACATTGACTTTGTACAACTTTATAATTGTTCCACTTGGCATCAAAGATTACATACTTCAAAATTGACATTAATCGAGATGTGTCTAATCTCAAAGTATTGAGATTGATTGATGAATTTAGATTGACCACGAAGACGTCTTGAGTGTTCTGGCTTCCTTAAGGATTTGGTCAATACATAAATGTTATTGATTGATTCAAAAGTTGCTTGAGACTGTTACGTCTTGTAGTCAACTTGTAAAAGAATAGCAAACTTGTTCATCATGACCTTAACAAACTTATTATGATTTAAGAAGTTAATCTCAATAAACTTATTATCAGTTCACTAAAGGATCCAAAAGATAGTTTCTTGAATTGTTCATCAAGATGTTGATGTAATTTGATCCACAACTTGTCCCTTGATGCTTGCACCTTGGGTTTTTCACTTGTATTGCAAAAGGGCTAGAAACATATCTTAAAAACACATAGATGTATGATAAAAGACATATATTAAAAATACCATTTTTTGTTTGACTTTTTTGTATCCATCTCAACCTTCTGTTTATGGGTATTCATTTGGCCTCTTATTCCACTTTTTTATTTGATAAATGTTGGAATTGCATAAATCTTTTATACTCAACAAATTTCTTCCAATCATCATTAGATATATTAGGGTAGTTTTTAATTAATTTCTGAGTCCAAATCCACACACTCACGTCTGTAAGAAAATCATTCACGAAAGTAATGTAAAGATCATGTATAAATTCTTGTGCGAGTTCACTATGTTCCTTCAAGGCTTTCTTCTTCTACCATTCTTCCTTGGTGAAACTGGCTACGATCTATGCCCAAATTATTTCTTTAATTTTTTCTGTGTCTTTGTTCTCCAATCATGTAATAATATAGGAACATACTCTCTGAAAAGTATTCTAATCCAACAAATTAATTCATCTCCTTTCTTGCATTCTGATTGACATATTTCATCAAAGGCCATTTTAATTCTTTCTCTTTTTGCTCTCACTCCACGGACTTTTTTCATTAGAGTCATGCTTCTAATACCGTTCTCATCGGGGTCGAATGAGTTTTTTCTTTGGGATTTGCTTTTGCCTTTCTGTTTTCTAAATCTGGATATACTCTTCATTCCCATTCTCATGACGAAACTTATTGTTCATCCAAATAACACATATAGACAATATCATTGTCTTTCTCAAAATAATACAAACTAAATATTAATACACTAAATAGCATAAACCAAAACTACTGAAAAAAAAAAAAAACTAATACTAATTTACAAAACTTATTCATAATACACTCACAAAAAACCAAAAATAATATAGACCAAGTCTCAACATTAATGAAAAAAACTATTACTAATTAACAAAACCAATACTAATTAACATGCCAAGTAACAAACTAATTCGCACGTACACTAAGTAACAGATAAAGTTAAAACTAATATATACCAAGTTACAAAACTAATGAAAATACTAAGTAACAAAAGTAATTAACAAAATTAAAACTAAATAATATACTAAGCAATAACATTTAATATGCCATACCAAACTAATTCAATAGCAACATTTAATTCAATTTTAACAAAAAATCAAGAAACTTACAATAATGCATGTCAAACGCTTGTGCCTTTTGTTACCATGAAGCTTCACACAAATATTGAACCAAACATATATTCATCTTTGTGCTTCAATACTACCACGTGGTAATACTAAGCAAGCAAAACTACATTTATCATATACAATCATAAGCTATATTTATCATATTTAGACATTTTATCGAACAATGAGTGTGCAAGGTGTTCAACTACGAACTAAGACTAAACGTTACTAACTTTTTTTTCCTTTTCCCTCCTTCTCAGGCTATAAGAAAATAGATCTTAATCAAGTTAATCAAATTTACATATACATTTTAGAAGTTATAAAAAATAAAATGTTTATCTTTCCTTCATTTGAAAACTTACTATGACACTAAGGGAATAATGGGTCGAGGAGGATAGGAGAGGCACAAGCGGCTGGGTCAAGGTGACGAGAGCAGAGCTGTTAGTTGAGAATAGATCGATGAGGCTGAGAGTAGAGTGGCTAGGTAGTGGGATGAATGCCGACGGCAGTGGAGGCAAGAGAGAAGGCGGAGTAGGTGAGAAGGACGTCGAAGAGTTAAAGAGAGAGACTGAGTGAAATGGGAGAGAAAGTGAGAGGGAGTTCAAAATAGGAAGGCCAGGATGACGAGGCAGTTCAAAGAGAGTATGTGAATTTGAAATGGGAGGTATAGTGAGGGAGTTTAGAGAGAGACCGAGTTTGAAATATGAGGGGCAGTGAGGGGTTCATTTTCCCAAACCAAATTTAAAAGTGAAATGTCCACTTTACATGATGGTTTTTAGCAAAAACCTTCATGGTAGATTCACAACCAAAATGGACGACATTTTATTTAAGCTTTATATGATGGTGTTTACAAAGAACTATCATGGTATATTAGTAATGTGTTACTTGAATGTTTTATGCATAACCCCCAAAGGACAAGGTTTTATTTGCCTTTACATGACAAGTTTTAGCAAAAACTATCATGATGGATAGCCTAGAAATTACTAACTTTGTCTCTTTCTCTTGTATGCATAGGTCTAAGACGTGTTCTATCCATTCAATGGCCTAAATTCAATTTATTATTATAAAATATATAAAATAACGTAACACATTACTAAAATGACAATAATTAACAAATGATCACTTCCTCCTAGTTTTTTGGACACTGCCAATTTTAAAAATGGCAAAAATTAGTTAACAAATGATCACTTCTTCCTCTCTTTTTTTTTTTTTTTGCTTTCTCAACATATGTCCAATCAACATCTAAATGAAGCAAGTGAGAAATGTTATCCTCAAAACTATTAATGTCCTCAACCGGTGGCAGTCCCATCATGAAGGATAGGATGTCGGTGCAATCTTCTGCAACTTCTTCACCGTCAAAAACTATTCTTGGCTTCATCCACATGACTAAGGACAATTCTGAATCTTTGGAAGTTATTATACAAAAAACTTGGATTGCTTGTGATGCCATAATGAAGGGTTGATTTTTGTATCCCAATCATTTAAACGCCGTCGTTATTATGGTTATTTTCGGTCAACTCACACTAAAAAATGCTATTCGCAATTGGCAATAATCAAGTTTCCAAATATCTTTAATGAAACAAAATTTGTTCATGGTCCCATATATTAGATTCTTGTACTTTGTGGAGAAAATAAGCATAGCCTCGGCATGGATTATCATACAATTATTTTAGACAAAATGCTTCTCATATCTTTTACAAGTATAGAAAGTACATTCATTTATGGAATATGATATATACCTTTTAACTATCGACAAAGATCCTTAGTCTTGTGAGATGGTCCCATCTTGTGATGTGGGGTGGGTTCTTGGCATAGTTATGTGTTCTAATCCACTCTCGAATTATGTTCATCCTAAGCTCATTTCTAGCCTCTTTTAGGGTTTATCTCTCATAATTCCTCCATGTGAACTTAAACAAAGAGCACTACTTCATTAGAATTGTGCAACATGTACAGATATACTTGTTCCTATTCCTCCCGATTTATTGATAAAAGGTTATCAATAGAGAGTCCCTTCGGTGCAATTTTTTTTTTTGCATGCACATCGGAAAATATAATCAGAGCAAAATTTGATCGATTTGTCCACTATATAACTTATTCTACTTTGCATCCCTTCAGCCTATTTTGGTTCTTCACATAACTCTTGAAAACTTTCATATATCTTTGGAAAAAGGTATATCCATCTCAAATACACCGGTCTACATAACTTAACTTTACAAATAACTGCACCATAAACTGAATCATGATGACAAAAAAGGATAGTGAAAAATACTTCTTAAGCATACACAAGGCTTTCACCAACTCTGATTGCACTAATAGAAATTGTAGATTACACGACGGTTTAAAACCGTCATGGTATGTTTTTACAATGGTTTAAAAACTGTTGTATAATCATCCGTCATAGTACCAACTGAGACTTTTTATGATAGTTTTTTATCGTCGTTGATTCCTTATTTTGGTGGCGTTATGGGATCTTAGGACGAGACTATCAAGACGGTTTTCACTAAACATTGTCGTGAAAAGCTAAGCTTACACGATGGTTTTTATGAAAACCATCGTGGAAGCTCGTGTAAGGCCCCGAGGCTTCCACGACGGTTTTTGTAAAAACCGTCGTGGAAGGCTTTCACGACGGTTTTTTTAAAAACCGTTGTGGAAGGCCTTTAAGATAGGTGGAATGAGAAAATAGGACTACTTGACAAATTAAGATTAACTATGTACCTATTCCAAATGTTTAGGATTGTCCAATGCGGCGTTCAATATATTATACATCATTGAGATTAAAATGTGCCTTGCAATGCTTACTCTTCACAATCATCTTATAATTACAAAATTAATAAAATTTAGCTGTAAAAGTTGAAATATTACTAATTGTGCATTTTCTAAAAGTTAAAAACATTAAGTAACTCACAATTTGTTGGACAATCTCTTAGTATCTTAGATTTTAAAAGTTCCATTCCTCTTTTGTCAGATGAACTTCCAAATAATGTCATAAGGAGGAGATATAGATGTGTTGTGTAGTCTCATCTACATTAAATGGTGAGGTTATTTAAATTTAGTATACAAATTACAAAGTTTGTCAAAATGAAATAAACAAATTTTGCGTACCTATTCATGCTCTACTTTCTTATACCCTAAACGACCCCTCGAGTACTTGAGATATAATTAATGTCTTGTCTTGTTCACTTTTCCGATATCTCCATTTGCTCCTCACAAAGCTTGTATTTCACAAATTCTATCCATTGGTCCAAACTAATAGAAAGGTAGTTTTTAATTACTTTTACCAAGAGCTTCAAAATATCAGGGGTCCTCTTTATGACCTTCAATGAAAGTTTTGTTTAGGTCTTAATGAAAGTCGTATATCATTATAGAGGCACTTGTTATCAGCAACTTCCTCATGATGTCAGGAATGGTAAAGGATGCAATAATATTTTGCCAAACGTGTACTATATTGTCCTTATTGGTCTTTTCTCTCCAATCCTTTATTGTCATGAGAACCTTCTCTTGAACTGAAAGTCCAATATAATTTCGAAGCACATCCCCTTCTTTTCCAATACTTTAATTTTTTTGTCAAATTTGATGCGTATTTTTTGACCTTTCAACCTTAACCTTAAAAAACATTTTATCAAGTTTGCTCGTTTTTTTACATCAACATTGAGATTAAAAGGCTCTCTTTTCCTCAGCTCATAATTATCTTCATGTTGAATCATTTCCTCCTCTATATCAATGAATTCGTTGTCTGGCATAATGAATTCTTAAGCAATAACCAACAATATTCATTAAAATCACATACAATATTAACTATTAAATAAGCAATTACAAAAACTAAAAGTAATAACTTTAAATTAATTACATAAATTCAATTTATAACCAAAACTAATAAAAATTAAACCAATTTCATACTAATACGACTTTATCTTACCAACAAAACAACATAGAAACATTTATGAAAATTGACACACACTAACAGACCAATATTTATTAAAATTATTAAATAAAGAATAACACTAAAACTAACACATAAAAACCAACATATAATAACACTAAAACTAACATATAAAAATAATAATACTAAAACTAAGACTAACACAAAAATTAAAATTAATCCCTAAATTAACATAGAAACAATTTATCAAAACAAATACAAAATTAAAAAAAAAACCAAAATTAATCAATTCTAAACCTAAGCAAATTCAACAAATAAGTTCTGACTGCTTTTAAATTATTTTTGCAACAACCCTTCTTATGTAGCCGTTATTTCATTACATAATTTTCTACATAAGCATATCTAATAGTAAAATATTGAGATTTATGGAATAATTTTTTTAACATAATAACAATAATAAATTTTTAAAGTTTTTTTCTTTTAAAAACCTTTCTTAACTTTAAATAAAGCCTTTCTTTTTAAAAATATTTTTGAAATTAAATATCCTTATATTTGTCTTATTTGGAAATTTACATAAACTTATAGCACTATCCGTTGCAAAATTTTAATCTTAAAATTTTCTAAACTAGGGTTGTGTGACTAAAACCTTGGTTTTTAAGACATACTAGCATAATGTCATTCCATCATTTTTACATGCATAATTTATAAAATAATAATGTGGAAATTACATTTGTGTAAGTGGTCTTCATTACCACCTTTGTCATTCTTCCACCACTCACCACTGCCTATAAAATGTTACTGATATGTTTTTTGCCTACATCATGAACATAATTGAATGAGCTTTCACTCAGCAATTAGGAAATTATACTCGCAAGACATAATTGAAAAAAGTTTAATAAAAACATACATGAACATTTTATGCTTGCACATAGACTCATTTTGCACTTAATTATTTATGCCTTATCTTATCACAGTGAATGGGCCCAAGTGTTCATATTGGTTGTGCATGATCTTCTAAAGGTTAAGGTTTATAAGGTCCCCAACGACGTTGAAATCATAGACTAAATTGATCTAAGCATAATGTCTCCCCATGGGCTGAGAGGTTGGTATGACACCCTTAGCTTATTTTGTCTCACGTGTGTCACTTATCTTATTGTGTATGTACAATATGACATGTTATAGCATAGCATCATAATCATAAGCATGCTTAAGTAAAAGTGAGTAAGCAATATGTTAGACATGTATGCCTAAGGAGTAAAAATGTAATACGTTTTTGGAGACATTTTTATCAATAAAGAACTTATTCATTTATCTATATACCAAATCTTGTCCTCTTTATGTTCATATTTGTTGAATGTATGATAAGCAAACAGTAGTCTGAGACTGTCAGTCTAAACCTTAAGAATTGGGCATATGATGGGATGATTATGCGGTAGACACGATTCTTAAGGTGACGGTCTAAAGCGTATGATCCGCAATCGTGGGAATAAAGTTGGGTGCTTTATTCATGTAAAGATTGTTATGTTGTCTATATCCCTTTTGGGAGATGGTTTGTCTTGGCCATCTGAGTTGGACTCTGTGAATAGAAACATTGGCACGTTGCCATAGGTGACGATGTGTTGGATCAGGACATAAAGTGAATTGATTTGGATTAATAATTCTATCTTGGCAAATCGATTCACTTTAGACAGTCATTTGTATTGTATCTTAATCCTGAGATGAATAGTGGGCCCGTTGTCTCGACTTGTGTCTTTTGATGTACCAATGGGTGACTCTCACATCTCTATAGTGGTATGCATGCCGGTACGTTGGAGGCATGACTCTTGATAGCGTAGACTTGTTATTCATAGATATGGAATCCATAGCTCCTCTTTAGGAGTAATGATATCCTCTTATATGCGTTGTCCTGTAATTGGAAAACTGGAGCGCTCAACCATTTGGATACATAAGTGTAACCGAATGGTATACTATCTTTGGATGGTAAGTTTTCTAGTGGTGAGACAATGGAACGTAAGATAAAAATAATCGGGAAGGTAAGATAGAACTTGTCGTTAAGCCGATTATGGATGACCATATAGGGATACGATACACTATGATATGTCATGGAGACTTAGCTACACGAGCTTCGTAATTCTATAAAGTTTGAGAGTGCAGCTCTAAGCTTTTAGTGGAGTAGCGTTGGAGTTGATAATTGTGAAATGTATATCTGGGATATTGGGTTTCATAATTATCATGAGCTTGAACTTTATAGGTCCATTTTGGTCCCCTTTGCTAGCTCACAAAATCCTGTAACGACATGGCGTGCTTTTCCAATAATTGGTGACTTATGTTGGATTTATCATATTGGTTTAAAATTTGTAAGAATCAAATAATTCATGTCTGATTATTAGTTGAATTAATTTTGTAAGAAATTAGTTCAAGATAAACTTGTTGAATTATTGTGATCAGATAATTCTTGTTTGTTTATTGGTTGATTTAATTTTGGATAAATTAGATCAAGATAAACTTGTAGAATTATTGTGAATTGATTTATTTTCTTAGAGATTATCTTGATAAAGTTTGTTTTGATCAGATATCTTCTCTATTGGGTTATTTGAATCAAAACTGAGACTTTATCCTTTAGAATCTCGGGTGAAAAATAAAAGATTCGCGAAGATTTTTTCTCGGGAATTCGGCCTGCCGATCAGAATGTTCGGCCTGCCGATAAGCAGAGATAAGATTACGTGTTTCCACACGGATCTTATCAGATATTGATCCAAACTTGATTCTGTTTCGCGTTTTTGAGACCTAATCTGATATGGACTGACCCCAAGACCAATAGGTATAAAAAGGGAGTGAGTCTCATGATTTACTCAGATCAATTTGAGGGATTAAGAGTGATACTCTTCTAGTGAGCATCTAAAAAACTCCCTGAGAGCTTTTGTTCCCAAATCACGAGCACTAGCTTTGGGTTCTCTCTATTAGTTGGAAGGAGAGTCACCGGTGGAAGAGCTGTATGTGTGAGCCCACACTCACTCCGGTTGTGGATAGAGAATAGCAAAGAAGACCAGTTGGTTGAGGCTCTTCTGGAACGTTACTTTTCTACACAGGTTGCGGAGGTTCTTCGGCACACTGAGGTTAGTAAGATCTGTTTAATTTATACATATAACATGTCAAACTTGTGTTTTTGGAAATTACTTTGATGAAAATTTTTAAAAATTCTGCTGCGCACTTTGTTTCCAACAATTAGTATCAGAGCCGAGGTTTTTACATAAATTTGCAAGTTTGTGATCATGTTATATGCATAAATTTTGTGATCTTAATCTCTCCTATGCTTGAATTGAATTTTATAGAGAGATGGCTCTCTAGGTTTCTATATAATATATATGTTGTCATGGATTATGTGGTGAATGTTTATTAATTAATTATGGTTGATTAAATCGTTGTTTAATTATTTATTAATTAATTAATACCGGTTATGGTTCCTTAGAGGTTAGAATGTGTATCTAGGTTTTTCATGTAATTAGATGGCGGACTATCATCTCCGTCTAGGAATTGTTATTTAATTTTTAATTTGTAAGAATTTTGTAATTAAATAATTATTCGGAGAAGACGAAATGAGAAGTCGGATCTTGAAGATAGATGATGGTACCTCCAGGTATTTCCTGAGTCTCTAATTTTATGTTTTTGAATTGTTGAAAATAAAATTGATGAATTGCATTAAAATTGTATTTTCTGGATTGAGGGTTTTTTGCTCGGGCGGCATGTCGGACCTCACAGTTCGACAGGCCAGAGGTCACGGATCTGCTGGCCAGACGTACGATCTGGCAGGCCGATAGTGGGGCAGAAATTTTGGTGCTCTACCGGCAGGCTGAACCTTCATGTTCAGCAGGCCGAACCTTCATAATAGGCAGGCCGATCACCCAGACCGGCCTACCGACCGAGAGCTGCCAGGTGTCCAGAAAAGGTGCAATTTTTTCAGGTGCAGTTTTAATTTTATTTTCTAGACGATTCTGAGAAACATTAAATTTGGATATGACTGGAAATATGAGGTATTCGATTCATACGGGATTGAAGACTTGAAGATGGATATTACATGAAGAAGGATACAGCTTAAGGATTCAAGGATGAAGAATCGAATAATGTCTCGATTATTCTCTTGTAATCTTATTTTTTCTATTCTCTAGGGTGAAACCATAATATTACGGTTATTATTATTTTGCTTGTAGCTTTGCTTGATTGCTTTGCTTGTCTGCATTATAATATGATTTACCATGTATATTGATAACATATCATATAGAATAGGGAGTGCCGCTCATATTAAAATTGTTCATGCATGTTTTTAAAATAAAACCTTGACTTCAAAAGATTGAGTGGGAGAAGGTTTTCGAAGAGAGGACCTAAGGCCTCCATCGTTGGTCCATAGGAAGAACATGGTGGTCCCAACCCCTAGGAAAGGACTTCTATCATGTACCATATTGGATCTTTGAAAGGATAAGGTATTTTAGTATGATTTATGGTTGTACACCCCTAGGTGGTGATTATAAATCATGGATAAAATATTAAAATAATGGTTATACACTCACGTTAATTTTATTATTAACCTCCCCTAGGAGCTCTGTTAATAAAATTAATGGCCAAAGAAACGATTATTAGTATATGCTGGATCATACAGGTCCTAGATGGCATATATTAATCAGGAGGGGATCCGTGTTCCTGATTGAATTTAGCATGACTCCCCTAGGAGCTTGTTGAATTCTGAGTTGGGAATTATCGTTGTAAGGTTGTGATATTTTCAAGGTTTTGACACATAAACACATTTGTATGATTTTACATGATTGTGTTATCTTACTAAATTATTATATATGTTTGCTTATGTTTGGTATATGATTCTTCATTGTAGATTGAAAATGTCTAAAAACGCTTTATCATCGATACTTGACAAAAACCAATTAACCAGTGAGAACTATAACGATTGGAAATCGAACCTGGACATCGTCCTTTCCTTTGAGAAACTGAAATATGTTCTGACTACTCCTTGTCCTCCCGAGCCTATGGGAGACTCAAGTAATGAGCAATTCCAAGCGTATGACCGCTGGAAAGATGCTAATGATCAGGCCCGCTGCTATGTTATGGCTAGCATGAA
This sequence comes from Artocarpus heterophyllus, assembly GCA_025403435.1. Classification (NCBI taxonomy): domain Eukaryota; kingdom Viridiplantae; phylum Streptophyta; class Magnoliopsida; order Rosales; family Moraceae; genus Artocarpus; species Artocarpus heterophyllus. Next base: position 14,916,978 of record CM046328.1, read on the forward strand.
CAACGTGCTGTAGGCTCAACATCAGGATTATGAGACTGCAAAGCAGATCTTGGATAATCTTGAGGATATGTTCAGAGGCCAGGCCATAACAAAACGGCAAGGGGCGCTTTGAAAACTCTGAAACTATAGACAGAGACCGGGGACATCTATAAAGGAGCACATGATGTTGGTCATGGATTACCTCGCTGAGGCTCAAACCAATGGAGCCGACATCGATGCTGAAACTCAGATGACTATGGTCTTTGAGACTCTGTCTAAGGAATTTATTCCATTTAGAGCTACTTTTAATTTAAGCAATAGACGGGATATGACATTGACAGAACTTATGAAACAGTTATAGGAGTTTAAACTACTGATCAGGGAGTCTCCTGCTGGTGGAGAGGCCAATATAGTAGCTGCTTTTGGTTCCAATCCTAACTCTGGGAATGGAAAGAAGCAACGGGCCAAGAGTGGGAAGTCTTCTATTCCTCCTGCAACCAAGAGCCAGAAGAAGAAGAAGAAGAACCCAAAGAAGCTTAAGTGCTTCTTCTGTGGTAAGGTCGGGCATATAAAGAAGTATTACAAGGACTTCCTTTCCAAGGGAGGTAGGTGTGATCTTCTATATTTAGAAACTTGTTTGGTTGAGGAATCCAATGACATCTGGGTCATAGATTTCGGTGCAACTAATCGTGTTTGTGTTTCTCTGCAGGGATTCAAAGAAACGAGAAGTGTACTTCGTGAAGACTTAATGCTTCGGATGGGCGATGGATCCTTGGTCTCAGCGGAAGCAGTGAGAGACGTCCATCTTTATTTTGATAATTATAGGAATTTAATTTTACGAGATTGTTTTTATGTTCCTAAATTTAAAAGGAATTTAATTTCTGTATCTTCTTTATTTAAAGACTCCTACGTGTTATCTTTTAATGAAAAAGTGGTGATTCGTAAAAACAAATATTTTATCTGTTCTGGATGGATACAAAATAATCTATATTTTATCAAACCTAAGATGGACTTATTGCTTAATGCTGAGATAAATGATAATGACTCAAAAAGACTTAAAACTTCTCACTCTAATAAGACTTATCTTTGGCATTTGCGCCTTGGTCATATTAACCTGAATAAGATTCAAAGGTTGGTAAGGGATGGACCTTTAAGTCACTTAAAGGTGGAATCTATACCTCAATGTGAATCTTGTTTGGAGGGTAAAATAACCAAAAGACCATACGGGTCTAAAGGCAATAGGGCCGAAGGGGTTCTAGAACTTGTGCATAGTGATGTTTGCGGACCGATGAACATCCAGGCACGAGGAGGGTATGAGTACTTCGTCACTTTTATTGACGATTACTCAAGATATGGGTATGTGTATCTAATGCACCACAAAAGCGAAACTTATGATAAGTTCAGGGAGTTTCAGGCTGAAGTGGAAAAGCAATTGGGTAAGCCCATAAAGGCACTTCGATCTGATCGATGTGGGGAATACCTTTCTGATGAGTTCTTGGGACACTTGTTAGAGAATGAGATTTTATCCCATTTGACTGCGCTGGGCACTCCGCAGCAGAATGGCATAGCGGAGAGAAGAAACAGGACTTTGTTGGACATGATAAGGTCCATGATGAGTTATTCATCATTGCCTTTATCTTTTTAGGGATATGCACTACAAACCGCATGTTATCTTTTGAACAATGTGCCTTCAAAATCGGTCCCTAAAACTCCTCACGAGTTGTGGACAAGACGAAAGACATCCTCAAACCATATTCGCATATGGGGATGTCCGGCTCATGTCCTGTTTAAGGATCCAAATAAGTTGGAAGCACGTTCAGAAGTTTGTGTATTTGTAGGATATCCAAAAGGGACTAAAGGGGGTTATTTTTATAACCCAAAGGAAAATAAAGTCGTGGTTTCAACTAATGCAACTTTCCTTGAGGAGAGTTACATGGACGACTTTAAACCTCGAAGCAAAGTGGTGCTTGAGGAGTTAAGGGGTGATTTGTTCACTCCGGAGGTTCCGAACGAAACCATTCCGATCGGTGTAGAAAAACCAAACGAACCTGAACAACAACCTCAGGGGCTTCGGTGTAGTGGGAGGATCGGGTGTCAACCTGAAAGGTATATGTTCAATGGGGAGGTCTTTTTGGCTGAACCGGATGAACATGACAGGGATCCTTATACTTACGCAGAAGCTATGGAGGATGTTCATTCAAAACTCTGGACAGAGGCCATGAACACAGAGATGAAGTCTATGGAGACTAATCAGGTCTGGGAGCTTGTGGATATTCCCGAAGGGGTAAAACCCATAGGGTGTAAGTGGATCTACAAGAGGAAAAGAGGAGTGGATGGAAAGGTCAAAACCTTTAAGGCTAGACTGGTAGCTAAGGGTTATACACAAAAGGAATGAATCGATTATGAGGAAACCTTTTCGCTTGTAGCCATGCTTAAGTCCATCCGAATTCTCTTGTCCATAGTTGCCGCTCTCGATTACGAGATTTGACAGATGGATGTCAAGACGGCTTTTCTGAATAGCTATCTTGATGAGTCCATTTATATGGAACAACCAGACGGGTTCAAGGTCGTAGGTCAAGAGGGTAAGGTTTGTAAGCTGCTAAAGTCTATTTATGGACTTAAGCAGGCTTCTCGTTCTTGGAACATAAGATTTGATAAAGTGATCAAGACTTATGGTTTCTCACAAAATGTGGATGAACCATGTGTTTACAAACACATAAAGGATGAGAAGGTGGTTTTTCTACTGCTCTATGTAGATGACATTATGCTAATTGGCAATGACGTTGGGGCGTTGTCATCGGTCAAATTATGGTTGACCAAGCAGTTTCACATGAAGGACTTAGGTGAGGCTAATTTTGTTCTCGGTATCCAGATCATTCGGGATAGGAAGAACAAAATGATAGCTTTGTCTCAGGCCGGCTACATAGATAAAATTCTCAGGAGGTTTGCAATGTAGGATTCCAAGAAAGGTGGGCAACCATCTAGGTTTGGAATTACTCTTTCTAAGAAAGACTCACCAAAGTCTTATGAAGAAAGAGAATACATGAAGAAGGTGCCTTATGCTTCGGCAGTGGGTAGTCTCATGTATGCCATGCTTTGCACTCGACAGGATATTAGCTATGCGGTCGGGATTGTAAGTCGATTTTAGGCGGATCCAGGACCAAACCATTGGGTTGCGGTAAAGCATATTTTCAAGTACCTGAGAAGGACTCGAGGGTATATGCTTGTGTATTCGGGTGAGGACTTGACTCCTCTAGGATACACTGATTCAGATTTTCAATCTTGTCTGGATTCTAGGAAATCGACTTCGGGGTTTGTGTTTACTCTGGGTGGTGGTGCCATCAGTTGGAGAAGTGCGAAGCAAGATTGTACTTTGGATTCAACGACGGAGGCCGAGTATGTGGCAGCTAGTGATGCTTCGAAAGAAGCAGTGCGGCTCCGCAAGTTCCTTGGGGATCTTGAGGTAGTTCCTGGTATGGATAAAGCGGTATCACTGTACTGTGATAACAGTGCGGCAGTAGCTAATGCTAAGGAACCAAGATTTCACAAGAAGAGTAAGCATATTGATCGGAAGTATCATGTGATAAAGGACTTCGTTGAGGGCGGGCAAGTCACGGTGTGCAAGATTGCGTCAGAGGACAATTTAGCTGATCCATTTACGAAGACACTTACTAGGAGAGTCTTCGAGAGGCATGTGGAAGCTATGGGGATGCAAAATTTGCTGTATTTACTCACTTAGTGCAAGTGGGAGATTGTTAGACATGTATGCCCTAAGGAGTAAAAATGTAATACGTTTTTGGAGACATTTTTATCAATAAAGAACTTATTCATTTATCTATATACCAAATCTTGTCCTCTTTACATTCATATTTGTTGAATGTATAATAAGCAAACAGTAGTCTGAGACTGTCAGTCTAAACCTTAAGAATTGGGCATATGATGGGATGATTATGCAGTAGACACGATTCTTAAGGTGACGGTCTAAAGCGTATGATCCGCAATCGAGGGAATAAAGTTGGGTGCTTTATTCATGTAAAGATTGTTATGTTGTCTATATCCCTTTTGGGAGATGGTTTGTCTTGGCCATCGGAGTTGGACTCTGTGAATAGAAACATTGGCACGTTGTCATAGGTGACGATGTGTTGGATCGGGACATAAAGTGAATTGATTTGGATTAATAATTCTGTCTTGGCAAATCTATTCACTTTAGACAATCATTTGTATTGTATCTTAATCCTGAGATGAATAGTGGGCCCGTTGTCTCGACTTGTGTCTTTTGATGTACCAATGGGTGACTCCCACATCTCTATAGTGGTATGCATGCCGGTACGTTGGAGGCATGACTCTTGATAGCGTAGACTTGTTATTCATAGATATGGAATCCATAGCTCCTCTTTAGGAGTAATGATATCCTCTTATATGCGTTATCCTGTAATTGGAAAACTAGAGTGCTCAACCATTTGGATACATAGGTGTAACTGAATGGTATACTATCTTTGGATGGTAAGTTTTCTAGTGGTGAGACAATGGAACGTAAGATAAAAATAATCGGGAAGGTAAGACAGAACTTGTCCTTAAGCCGATTATAGATGATCATATGGGGATACGATACACGATGATATGTCATGGAGACTTAGCTACATGAGCTTCGTAATTCTATAAAGTTCGAGAGTACAGCTCCAAGCTTTTAGTGGAGTAGCGTTGGTGTTGATAATTGTGAAATGTATATCTGGGATATTGGGTTTCATAATTATCATGAGCTTGAACTTTATAGGTCCATTTTGGTCCCCTTTGCTAGCTCACAAAATCCTGTAACGACATGGCGTGCTTTTCCAATAATTGGTGACTTATGTCGGATTTATCAGATTGGTTTAAAATTTGTAAGAATCAAATAATTCATGTCTGATTATTAGCTGAATTACTTTTGTAAGAAATTAGTTCAAGATAAACTTGTTGAATTATTGTGATCAGATAATTCTTGTCTGTTTATCGGTTGATTTAATTTTGGATAAATTAGATCAAGATAAACTTGTAGAATTATTGTGAATTGATTTATTTTCTTAGAGATTATCTTGATTAAGTTTGTTTTGATAAGATATCTTCTCTATTGGGTTATTTGAATCAAAACTGAGACTTTATCCTTTAGAATCTCGGGTGAAAAATAAAAGATTCGCGAAGATTTTTTCTCGGGAATTCGGCCTGCCGATCAGCGGAGATAAGATTACGTGTTTCCACACGGATCTTATCAGATATTGATCCAAACTTGATTCTGTTTCGCGTTTTTGAGACTTAATCTGATATGGACTGACCCCAGGACCAACAGGTATAAAAAGGGAGTGAGTCTCATGATTTACTCAAATCAATTTGAGAGATTAAGAGTGATACTCTTCTAGTGAGCATCTAAAAAACTCCCTGAGAGCTTTTGTTCATAAATCACGAGCACTAGCTTTGGGTTCTCTCTATTGGTTGGAAGGAGAGTCACCGGTGGAAGTGCTGTACGTGTGAGCCCACACTCACTCCGGTTGTGGATAGAGAATAGCAAAGAAGACCAGTTGGTTGAGGCTCTTCTGGAACGTTACTTCTTTACACAGGTTGCGGAGGTTCTTCGACACACTAAGGTTAGTAAGATCTGTTTAATTTATACATATAACATGTCAAACTTGTGTTTTTGGACATTACTCTGATGAAAATTTTTAAAAATTCCGCTGCGCACTTTGTTTCCAACACAATATAATTCAATACTGTATACATCACACATAGCTCTTGACATAATCATAACATAATAGGACATGACATGGCATAAACATAATAAATCATAGTCATAACATAACTCAACATGGCATAACATGACGTCATGTGACATAACATGATTTAGCATAACACTGTATGCAGTGTCATAACATAACATGGCAATACATATCATTACAAAACGTGGCATAATCCTATAAAAACCATACTTTTTATACTGTAAGCAAGATCTTTACTTACCTAGATTCAGAGGTAAGCAGTTCTTGTTGTATCTAGCCAATCCTATAATACTAGAAGCTTCCTCGATAATGATCCTATAAAGATTGTGGAATGCTTCTTGGAGATTATCAATTGCTGTAATGTCATTCCGGATTCTATTACTCCAATTTGTCTCAACTCAATCTATGTACAGCCAATACTAAATGATTTTTATCAAAGTGGAATTAGTTTGAACAGAAAGAACCATTATGCTTAAAACATCAAACAAGTCAAGAATTGGTCTCAAATCACCAATTAGAGGTCATGAAACGTCATGAAACTTGAGACTTGCCAAAGCCCAGAGTGTGTGCATGCGCGGTGACTATGGTGGTTTATTGATGGTGGCGCTCTAGTTCATAATATTCTCAACCTCTTGAACTCATTAGTGGAGCCAATTTCACTCAATTTGGCCTCCAACACAACATATCTAGCTTAAAAATATTAGCTAAAATTAGCAACACAGACAATGGTTCTTTGGCGGTGGTAGCCCAAAATCAAGTTAGGCCTTTTGTCCCTCGTGCTACTTTGATCTTTTTACATGTGGTGATGCATCTCACCACCCACAGGAACAATGGAAACAACGAGGGTGGCAACGACTTGTTACAGCTTATGACAACATTGATGGGCCTCCTCCATCTTTGGTTGTTCTCTACAATTGAGGATTAGGTTTTGTTCCATATCCTATTCTAAACTTGTTGGTGCCATCAATTTGGCTCAAAATAAAAGGCAATGATGGCAAAAATAATGGCTCCCAAGGTGGTTAATGATGGCATGCTCTGATCTCTGTCCGACGATAGCTTCATGCTGCAATTGGTTAAGGCATTTTACTCCTCACATTATTCTAAGTTGATTGGTGTCTATGGTGAACCTTAATGCTACTAAAGACGACAAGATCAAACAGTAGAGTTGCATAGAAAAACGACAACTTTGGCAAGGCTCCTTAGCTAAAATCGAGCTATAAAGGTGAAGCGGCTTCCTTCATCTCATCGATTTGAGTCCGTTGACACTAAGATCGTGTCTATCAGTACTCGAATGACAAAGCTAGAAAGGAATATGTATTTTCCTTACTTTGACAGGCAAGTGTGGCCTACTCCAATTGAGTTGACATTGGCACAACATGTTATTAGACTCAGCTCGTTGGGATCTATCCATTGGTGTTAAAGGTGACTGTGAGTGGGAAAGAGAGAGAAACCAGAGAGAGAAAGAGGTTTAATTGGTCCTCAAAGTATATTCTCTATTGTGATTGGACCGATCAAATTTCTTATTCGTAACTTTAGAATTTCTGTGCATATAATCGTACTTTAGAAGCTGTAATATTCTTAGTATTTATAAAAATAAAGAATCAAATACTAATTCTTTTACTGTTTATTCATATTATTAACATTTTTACACAGCCATGAAATCACTTTTATAAATATAAGCTTATTTTTTGGATTTAATGATTTTATTTTGAAATGTTAAATCTTGACACTTTTGTCTCCAAAATCAGTGTTTAACTATTTTCGCCATTTTTTAAAATTCTAAGAATAACAATTTGTATCTAAGAGCTTTAATTAAATCTTAAAATTTGATCTTTTATCCTCGTAAAATATTCTCCTTGATCAAATTGATCTTCAACTAATCTTAAAATTTGAATCGCTAAACTAATAACTAAAATTTACTTCTATCTTTGTATTTTCTTTTCTATATTCCCACTTACCATAAAACATACTCAAAATTTAAATATGTATTTGAAGATTCATTGCTTTCATGAGAAGAAACTTAATTTCGCCCTTTTTTTCAATTCATCATTCAATAAATCATCGCCTTTTCATCTTAAGAAATATTGTTTTCCTTTACCACCTAACACGCCATAGACTTCTAATTATATCATAAAAATAGTAGCCATAAATTATAAAAATTTTTGTACATTATATGGACTATCTGCAATTCAATTTAAATGAAATTATGAACTTAGCACAATCTTATACTTTATGGGTAAAAAGCAAAACTACTTATAGCAAAAGTCATTTATTAGTTCACTGTCAAAATTTTGGATACTTTTGAACTTTCTTTAGTCTTAATACAGATTTGAAGTTAGTCTACTTGTGATATTACATTATCTTAAAGGCTCGCAATGCTTGTAGACTCTATTAATTTTTTTTATTGTTGTTGTCGTCGTTGCTGCTACTGTTGTTGTTGTTGTTTTTACTACATTTTTATTAACACTGGTAGGTAACTAATTATGTAAATATAGGATCTTGTCAATTCTCAAATTTCCAAAATCTTTGAATTAGAAAATTCTTATCATGCCTTGTGATTTTCATTAAAATCGAGATTGATCTTGCACTCATGAACTTTATGCTCATCATTCATGAAACATGGTATTGAGCTATTGAGCTATTGTTAAACTAGTATCATGTAGGGATCCTATGTAGTTATACTGAGTTAGGAATTTCTTTTTATCAAACAAATAATAATTTAGATATTTTAATGAGATTCTTATGAAAACCTTTGCTTTAACTCATATATTTAGTTATTGAATCATAAAAGCTTAGTTTAACACACTAAATAATTATTTTTAATTATTCAAGTGTACTATCACAGCATCACATTTTGCTACATGTTTCATACATAAAGCACACAAAATTGTACATTTATAACATTATTTATTTCTAAACTCATAGTTATTAAGACTTTCAAAATGTGTATTAATTAAGAAAATTCATAATTATAAATCATGATTAAGTCGTGGTTTAAACTTGTGAATTTTCTAGCCATTACAAAAGGTTTCTAAACTTGAACTAAATTATTATAGAAATTTGTGCTTATGAGTTCTAAACTTCTGCTTTCTTATGAACTTATCAAAGTAATAATGAAAAAATCCATGATTAATTTTACTTAATAATTATCAATTTTTCCAAACATTACAATTTCTAATCACAACAAATCTAATTCACAAAACCTAAATATAAAACCTAGTTATTAACTAAAGAAATTATGAAGAAAAAATATTAAATAAATAAAGACAAATAGAAAACAAACTAAAAATGAATAAAAATTAAATTAATGATTACCAATTAATGAAACATTGGTGGGATGGTGATAATGAGTGGCGACGACAAGTGGCAAGGCAATGACATCGATGGCTACAGAGGCAAGGGGAGTCTATCACTACAATAGCGAAAAGGCGTTGAAGGGATGATGGAGACTCACAGGGAATGAAGATGATTAGGATGATGATGGCGACACTAAGAGTGAAAGAGGTTTGATTTTTGAAGAGAGAGTGAGGCACTATTTTGATCAGGGTTCAATTTTTGAATGGGCAAGGTTATGAAATACTTTAGATAATGGTTCATTGTAAATCGTCGTAATATGCTCTACATTAGAGAAACCGTTGTCTAAAGTGTGCATGAAAATCCAAAACACAAGGGTGTCCATGCTATGTTATCTATAGAAACCATCATCAAATTGGCATTGTCTGATACAACATTTGTTGTAATGAATACTTAATTTCTACATATCAAAAGCAAAACAATAGTCAAAGTGAGGGTATAAAAATCTAATCATTCAAGCATGTTTGCCTCTATACTAAATAACATGACTCTTGCTACTAACAAATGTTTTTTGCATGATAGTTTAAATCATGGAGCATTTTCATGACAGTATAAAAACCGCCATGAAATCCACCGTTGTGGTAGCATCAGGTGTCTCCACAGTGATTTTTTTACTATCGTGAAATGTCAATATTTCTAGTAGGGGCGAGAAATGGTTAAGCATAAACTGTCATAGTATATTTTAGCTTTCACGATGGTTTATGTTAGAAACCATTGTGGTAGCTCATTTTTCACAATGGTTTTTGACTAAAACCGTTGTGAAAAATTGATTTTTGATTTTTTAGACAACTACCATGATAGTTTTCTATAAGCCGTTGTGGAAAATTGGTCAAAAGAAAAATAACACATCTCAAATTTTTTATTTCCTATGAGATGGCCAATCCTGTATATTATTTATTAATACAAAGTCCTACTTACAAAGTCATATATTTAAATTAAACTAAGAAATCTTTCCAAAAACATATATCTATTCTACTAATTACTATACCAAAGATACCCACTTGTAAAATTTACCCATTCAACTCTAACCTCATCTATATCTTTACTTGTATAGAATTCTTTTTTCGCAAGCGTTTCTATGCTATTATTAACAAAAATTATGTCCTACATGTAACATAAAATAAAAAACTACATTAGATATTGCCTTGTTTTTAGGACACTTTTTGTAGGTACCTTTTGTCCGATTAGTCACAATGCTATGCGGACTCCTGATATTATCCTCCAATTATTAAGTACCCTAATAATTTGTAAAAATAAAAAGAAATGAACACAATAATGTAATATGTAAATATATATATATATATATGGCCATATTTTTCAACAAAAATTTACACTTATATTTTAGTAAGTGCAACAAAATTTTAATTTGGTGCACATCTAAGGGGATCAAACCAATATACTTGGTCTTCTCATGGTGAAAGGAGTGCTAATATCTAATGTTCCTTAACATTGTATGGCCTGAAGTGGAATTACCCTTTTAGTGCTTGACATAAAAGGTTGACAAGGGGCATGACGTGCTCTCTAAGATCATCACGTGGAACTTTTGCAACACTTGAGACAAGTGCCACAGATATGAAGCCAAATCATTGAGCTAAGCCTTCGCGTTCACAACATTCTGCCAAACAACAATAATAAAACAATGCACGAAATTATTTTCAACGTCATTACACAGTTCGCTCTGATTTTTTCAAAGTTTATGAAATAATAAATGTCTTCATTACCCACATAGATAAGCATGCCATTGCTAGTGATTGTTGTTGGTGTCAAGTACTCAATCTGCAATCCCTCTCACATGACACGATGTGTGTAAAATGCTATCAACTTAAATGTGCTATGGAATGAAAAAAAAAGCCAAATAAATTAGAGGTATATTTTCAACGGGTTAAGAATCCCAATGCGTTGTTTCTTAAACGCTTAATATTGTTATATCTCAGGTTGTGACTCTCTTGCTTTTCCAGTACCTTTACTTTCATGGTGTTTATTTCTCTCAACATCTTGAGAAATTTGGTTAGATGCTTGACTCATCTTAGCCATTGCAATAACTTCAATTAAGCTTTTTGGCCATGCAATGAAGCTTCTGACCGCTTCAACCACAACTGTTGCCTCCAATATTAGAAAAGGTAATTTAGCTACTCTAATTTTAGGGGTAGTAATATTAATGCACATGATTCCCTCCCCTAAGAGTCTTTCATGGATTATATCAGTTGGAAAACTCTCTATCCATGTCTTTCCAACAACAACAAGCATATGCCCACTATTAATTGGATCATCAAGAAAGAGTCTACAATCTATCATAAGACAACACTATATTTTGTTTTGCATGAACTGTGTAGCTATTCTCGAAGCTGTTGTGTTGTTTAAAGGTCAATGTGATGTTCTTATCCATTGGTGCAACACCTCATTGTACAAATAGTGAGTGTATAAGATCTCGTAGTTCTACAACTTGTTGCAAATTAAATACTTCCTAATTAATTTTCAAATTTGGCCAAATGTCAAATCATTGAGACTGCTGGAAGAACTTAGATCAACTACAAATGCATTTTGAATGTTTTGGTTTTCTTAATGCCCTCGTCAATACATCATCATTACCAATAGATTCAAAGGTCCTTGAGTTTTCTACTATGTGTACTTGTCCTATAAAATAATTATGAATCAAGTTGTTCTTAATATGTTTCAAAAATTATAAAAGACAAATTAAAGAATTGAGTTTAACAAACTTACTATCAATTGGCCAATTTCTACAAATGTTGGATCTTTTAATTGTTCATCAGGACCTTTACACGATTTGATCCATAACTCTTCTCTTGGTAGTCACACACTGGTTTCTGCAAGCTGTATTTTGCTAGGGCACTAAAACATTAATAATGGAAGTTAGTGATATATATAATAAGAGTAAGATATTAAAGTACCATTTTTTGCTCAAGCGTTCTATATTTGCTTCGGCCTATTCTTCAGTCATATTCATTTTGTGCTCTTATTTCTTTTGCATGTACTTAAACTAGTCAAAATTCTTTGAAATGTTGATACTTGAAAATTTTCATCCAATCTTGACTTAATATAGAGGGGTAGTAGTGTGGAGTCGTAAGAGGCCGCTTCCATACATTTTCATCCAAATTCGAAGCATAAATATATGGCTCTACAAAAGTGACGTGGAGGTCAAATCTAAATGCCCTTGCTAGTTTCACACAAAGCTTCAAAGTTAGTTTTCTATACCATTCCTCCTCAATGAAACTTTCATAAATCTCTCTCCAAATAAAATCTTTTGGTTCTTACAAGTCCTTAGTTCTCTAATTACGTATTCATATTGGAACATATTCTCAACTAAGAACTCCATTCCAACTCTGTAGTTCCTCTCCAAGCATGCTTTTTGATTGGACTTTTTTGTCAAATGTGACTTCAATCCTTTATCCCATTGCCCTTAACTTATGGGATTTTTTTCATTAAAGTTGCTCCCTGTTCATTATCAATCTAGAGATTGAAATTAGTTTTTCTTTGTGATTTCTCCCTTGTTTTTCCTTTCCATGTTGAGAGGAAGATGCGATATACTCTTTATTGTTCTCTTGCAATATTTTCACCTAATCTAAACAAAATCCTCATCCAAAACAAACCCATATTCAAAACAATAATCACATACACAAAATCAATATCATCACAACAATTACATAAACTCAAAACATAAACAAAACAAATTAATAATACTAACCACAAACTAAAACACTAAAGCTAATCAACTAATCAAATAAATAAATTAACCATAAATTAATAATTTATAGTAAAACAAAACCAATCTATATATAGAAACTAACAATGCATTAACTAAAGAAAAAATGCATTACTATCAATGCATTAATTAAATAACAAATGTTAACATAACTAACATAGAAACTAATTAACATAGAAAGAACAAAACTAACATATAACAAAAGTTATAAACTCACAAATACTAACACGAATCAGCATACTATATAACATGCATACTAATTGACAACAATAATACAAACCACATACTAAAACACTAAAACCAATCAATTAAAACAAATAATACATTAACTAAAGCAAAAAAAAATGCCTTACCACCAATTCATAAACTAAATATCAAACGACAAAAACAAATTAACAAAAAAAATTTACAATTAAAATTAAAATTTGTTTAGAATTAAAACTAAAACTAAAAATAAACCCAAAATAATTAAAATTAAAACTACATAACCAAAACTACATAACACTTGCAATAGTTTTCTCTTAAACACTTTAAAAACCAACATACAATGTATATAAAGGATCGCTTATTTATGAAGATAAAACCCACATACTGATGAATGAGTATTTTACTCACAAATCAATTATTCCTTGAGCTTAAATATTGTGAAAATCCTCAAGCATTTGTGATATTTTAATGTTTTTGGTGCTATTTTGTAGGAATTTAATAAAATTAATTTATGAATTTTACGATATCAAAAACAGAATTTGGAAGCTCATTTCAGGTGCTGTAGGCTCAAGACTTTCATTTGAAATTGGCTAACTAACCATTCCTTGTGATTCCACAAAGTACTCATCCCATGCTTTCTTGCCTAACTAGCAAAATCTGCCTCACAGTTTTTGCACTTTGCCATTCTCTCACTTTTGTTTTGAAAATAACAATTGAAATCCTTCCAAACCTTACTAGTTTCTCTAGGAGGCTTTTGGGGTTTCCTTTTTTTTGTTTTTTTTGGAATTTTTTCCTTCCCCTATCTCTTCATCTAATTCAAATTCTTCCTCACTATCAATGGGATCTTTCATAGGCACTATCAACAACGTCCAACAGAAGAAAAGGCCTGAGACTGACTACAACTACCATCCATTTTTTACCTAAAGCATATTAATGAATAAAATAGATTCATACAAACGATGCAAGGCAGCTTATTTCATTTGATTTATTGAATGGCTTTCTATTGATATATACCTACCATGTCACCATACTTTATAATCAAAATCTTAAAAAAATTGACAATTAGTTGAGTTCAATCACGATATCACAAATTGACAATCACAAGGTCAATCAAATGTTGAAAAAAAACCAAGTTTAATTCTTAGTTCAATTCAGTTATCATTATAGGAAAACAAATCAGGCACAGTAGGGAAAAAAAATCATTGTAAGGAAAAAATAAAGAATAACAAAGTATAAAAATAGGCTAGATTATAGAATCACAAAAATCAGATTATAAAATAAAAAACTCAGTTGGATTCTAAAATAATATGAAAATGTGTAATCAGACAAAAAAAAAAAAAAAAACTCAGTTCATAGTCTTGAAAAAGAAAATCACAATTTGAATCAGTTGACGTCAATTACAATATCAAAAATTGATGATCACAAGTTCAATCGAAGGTTGAGTAAAAAACTAAATTAAGTCCTAAAAAGAAAAAAAAAAAAAAAACAAAAACAAAAACCTTGGATATCTCAGTCTCATTGGTGGTGGCCAATTGGTTGGCTGGGGCTTGGGATCTCCTGTTCTTCCAAGGAAAGGAAAAGCATTGGAGCAAGATAGAAAAAGAAAAAAAAGAAAGAAAAGAAAACCATGATTTTACTTCGTGAAGCAATTACAAAACTCAGAAAACACATAACAAAAGGAAACCCAAAAATAAAGCTTACATTGTTAGAGATTTAAAGGTTGCCAACTTGAGGCAAGAGGTGGCTGACGTAGTGGAAGAAAGGCGGAGGGAGGGGAATCGATGATAAGCTGAGGCCGAAGGAGTTAGTGGCTGCCACGTTCAAGGTTTTTTTATCTTGAGAAGAGTCTAAATTGAAGAGATCATGAGACTAGAGAGGAGTGAACAAGGAAAATGAAAACTGAGTTTGAAAGAAATTATGGCGTGTTTTCTTTTCCTAGTCTAGGAATTAAGATTTAAAACAAATTGGCGGGCAGGTTTGGGTTAAACCCGCCGCCTAAACCTTAAACATATTGCATGCCTGCCACATAGGCAGGTGGGTTGATCACATAGACCTGCAAATTTTGTGTAGTGTGCAACGGAAAGTGGGTATAGGGTGGTTTTTGTCCAGTCCTAATTTGAAGGTTCAAATCTAAAGCCCAATCCATGGACTCTATGGAATTCAATCTATTTTATCTTACAATTTTTAATGGGATTGATTGAGTTGAGGAAACTTAAGACTTGGTAATAGATTGAGAGTTTTCGAATTTATAGAATTCAATCCATGAAAACTTCTATTTAGCAACATTTTCAGCTATTTTTGAGCTATTCTTGGACTAGTCTAAATTTATGAAGCTGATGACCAATTGATTAAATCAATAAAAACAAGGAGAATTTATAAGAAATAACACATTTTAGAACTAATAGAAGTAATTAGCATAATTAATTAACTTGTCAATAAATTGCAATTTTTAAAATCATGAAAAGTTTTAGTATCAATTTTTCAATTTCATCCCAAAATCAATTAGCCTCATATTAGGAAACCCTAACCCTACCCTAAAACTAAAAAGCCCTTTCTCTTCTCCCTCTCTCTCTCTCTCTCTCTCTCCATTGACGATAGCGCAACTCCAACAAGACAGTATGAGACAGTCATGACAGTGGCAAGATGGCGATGACCTCGGAGAAGATGCAAAGACGCTGACAAAGTTGTGTCACAATGAATTTGATTTCCTTCTTGATCTTCTTCTTCATCACCTGTCGGGTTCACTACAACATAATAATAATTGAACGACAGTTATTTAACGATAGTTTGTTAAAAACCATCATGGTAGGAGCTTTAAAAAAGCAGGATGAACCAAAATGATAAAAACTATCTTCATATGTTATGTACAATGATGGTTTTTTTAATAACCCATTGTCGTTGAGGAGCATTATACAAGACAGTTTGTGAAAAAAACTGTTGTTGAAGTTTTTTGTTTTTTTTCCTTTTGGAGGCATATTCCATAATGGTTTTCTTCAGAAATCGTCAAGAAAGACTTCCTTATTCACAAAACAGATCAGATTAAATGTGAAAATACAACTGCTACAAAAATAACTCCTCTAAAAAAAGCTACACCTCCTATCCTGTAACACCCGCCTATTTCATGTAATGGAATTATGTAATGATAGTAACGACTGTTAAGTGTTATCCATATTTATTTATGATATTATTGTCACTAACCATTTATTTTAAGTTTTATGACAGGTGACGATCACGTGAAATTGATGTGCTCAAGTGTTCATGTTAATTTCAATGTATGTTTATTTATGATGCAATGATGACTTGAATGCTAAGATGTATTTTATTTTAAGGACAGTTCGGCAAGCCGAAAAGCCTTTCAAGGATCGGCAGGCCGATGATAATAATCGACAGGCCGAATCTCATGGAATCGGTAGGCCGAAGTTAAGAATCGACAGGCCGATGACAGCTGATGAGCAGTCAGCAAAAGTCTCTCCAAATTGTGATTGAGATAATTATGATGATTGAGAGGTTTAATGTGATTAATTGGAATATTTAAGGATTAATTTCCTCATTTAAGGAAAGGAATTGTTTGACTTTGCATTGATTGGTATTGTTTTAAATGGTTTTCTATTTTTAGAGGGCAAAACATGGTAAGTGATGAATGATTGTTGACTTTCCCTTATCTCACTCCTTCCTACACACCAATTAGCTATCATTTAATCAGAAAATTTCTGATAATAACGGTAAAGACAAGCATTCTCATGTACGTTACTTTTTTTTCCCTTTTCATGATAATTTTATTTTTTCTCTCAAACTTTTCCTTTCTTTCTTACTCCCTCTCTTTTCCTCATGTTTTCTCCTCTCCTTCTTCTCTTTGTTTTCGTGAGAATATTTGAAAGAAAAAAATTGATAATTTCGTTGGTTGAAATTGAAGGAGTTTTGTGAGGAAATTTGTTTAAAGGTGAGAACTCATTTTTTGGTAATTCTGAAAAGCATTTCTCTTCCTCAATCCATCTACCGTAACTTTGCCTAGGTATTTTATTTTGTTCTGAATTTTTAATATGATGTTCATATGTGTGTTATGTTAATGTTCTTTCAAGTTTCAAGTCATTTCGATTTTTCTAAATTAAGTTATGAATTTTCTACCCTCTACTACTCACAGTAAAATATTGCTGTTTGGTTATGATGCACGAAAATGTGATTTGTGTTCAAGGGGTAAATGTGCTTTTTTTGCTACGAAATTTGACTAGAATGTCTATGTATATGTTAAGTTATGAACTGGAAAGTTTGGTGATTATTCGATGAGTATTTTATGTGTTATGAAATTTTTATTGAGACTAGGTCAAGAAACTACTTTAACAGTGTTATTATTGGATTTTTGTATTATGTGATGTTTTGTATGTTTAAATGATTTTATTGATGATGAAATAATTTTATGATATTGTAATATATGTTACTAAGTTTTTAGTATGAATTTTAGAGTTAAAATATATGTGTTTTAATTATTTAAAAATGATGAATTTATGTGACTCACTGTGTAAGTTAATGGCAGATTTCATGTTTGTTATGTATGACTTGTTTTAGATACTTAATGTAATTTTAATCACTAAAGAAAAATCATGGTAATATGTTTATGTATTAACTTCACCCCTATCAAGTGTGGTGCCTAAAGTATGTGTGAAAGTTGAGTTTTCAAGTCTTGAATCCATGTAAGTCAGTGAAGTGTTTTGTGTTGATGGGTGATGCTAATGCTTTAATATTGATGAAATGGTTATGAAATTTATAATTTCATGAAAGGAAAGGATATGTGTTGGAATATGCAAATAGAAGTTATTATGTGATGATGGTTTTAAAGTTTTATGAAAGTAAATGTTAATTGCTATTTTTATGAATGTATGACATGAACACATGATGAAGCGAGCACATCGAGACCGCGGCGTTGTCACCTACTAAGTCTACTAAGTTAAGGTTAAGTAAGCTATACAGGTAAGTACATTCTCACTTGCAACATGATATGTTTTATAAAAGGTTTGAAATTATGTTCATGATGATATCTATGATGATTTTATGATGGTTTCATTTTTATTCTCATGAAAGATTTAATGCTCAAAAGTTATGCATATATGATGATGTATTTCAAAAGTATGAAAGATTATATATGTATATATGTATCACTTAAATAAGTGTTGCACACTAATGTTATGATATGTTATGATGTCATGTTTGGTTTAGGATTAGCTACCCTTTTCCTCTCATGACGGCACGCCTACGATAAAGATTATGGTGCAACACTTGGGCCCTTAAGATAAAATGAAATAAGTTTTAATATGGTCAAAATAATGAAAAAAAATGTTTCTATGAAAATGTGCTTAATGCACTATTATGAAAATGATGATGATGATGATGATGTTTATGAAATGTTTTTAAATTGTGAGAAATATATGTACTTACAAAGCATTAGCTTATTCAAGTTTATATCATGTTGTAGATAAAGGTAAAATGGTCATGGACTAGGTGGAGGATATGGAAAGGCGTGTGAGCTAAGCAAGATGAATTGTAATCGAGAAAAACGCCAAGGAAGGAAGCTCTTATAGATTAAACTATATTTTATAATTTTGATTATGTTTACTTGGTTAAAATTTTAAGGATTGGAACTATAACCCCTTTTTACTATGATTTTCTATAAGATATGTCTTCCGCTTTTAAATTATTAAGTTTGATTGAAAAATCTTAATTTTCTAAAGCTGTTTGGCCTGCCGACCAATAATGGTCGGACTGCTGAAGTGTTGATCGGCCTGTCGATTACCCAGCATCGGCCTGGCGAACATATCAGTTTTTGAAACCCTGTTTTACAAAGCCTCTGTCGGCCTACCAGTGGACGTACTCTGGCCTACCGATCATGTTCGGCTTGCCGAAGTCCCAAGTTTGATTTGCTGAACTAAGAGAGCAAATGGTTTTAAAATGTTGTGATGTTTATTTAAGTTGTGATTTTAATATTTAGTATATTTACTTTATTTAAGGATGTTTATGATCAAGTAAATCATTTTATTGATCAAGTATTAAATTATTAATGATATATATATATATATAAAATGTATGCATGGATCTTGGGTATGCTTTTCTAAAATTATGTTTTCAAATTATCTTCAAGTTATATGGTTGACTTCAAAATAAAAGTTTAAATGAAAGTATTTATCTTAAATGAAAGTATTAAAGAATGTATGTAACTACATCTGTGACGTCCGTAAGGGGGGGCGTTACACATCCCACATCATCTCTCTCCTTCTCTTTGTTTGTAAGTAATTTAATTAAATATTTATTTTTTATATTATGCATTGCATTATTTATTAATTTTTTAGTTGTTTTACCTTATATATGGATTTGTAGGTGTGATTTGGTGTTAATATTTGTGGGTTTATGGATTTCATCATATTTGCAGTCTTGTGGGTACATTATTTAGTAAGAATATTAGTTATTATAGGATGCTTGAAATTTATTTGTGAAATTAATTGTAATTGAAAATTACATCATTTATTTATAAGACTTGATTAAATTTGATATTTTAATTTAGGACTTGCAAACGGATGAGGGAAAATTGATTGACCAAATGCTATGTAAATGGTATACAAGAATTTTTGTTATTTTCCAAAGCTCGTGTTCAAGGTGATATAATATGTTGTCCTTGTGTTCTATGTGGAAATCTTAGATCTCATCAAATTGAAGTTGTCAGAAGACATTTATTTTGACATAGGATTATGTGTACGTACTAAATATGGTATTTACATGGTGAGCCTCTTTTCAATCCAACTTCGCATAGCAAAGGAAATGAACCTATTGTTTAGGAAGATTTAGATGATAATATGTTGACATGGTAAACGATTTAGAAAAACACTTTTTACATTGTTCGTACATATTACAAACAATGATGGATAATGTCGAAACACCCGTGTCTGCACATGTACAAAATTCATAAAATCATCTACTTTAGTTAGGCTATGGAATTTAAAGGCATTGGGTGGGATGAAAATTCTATTTTCATATTAATTTTAGAGTTTCTAAGTGAGCTTTTACTAGAGGATACTGATATGCCAGCCTAGTATGTATGAGGTTAACAGGACTTACAGTACTTTGGAGATGGAATATGAGAAAATACATGCTTATCGAAATGATTACGTTCTTTTCTGGAACCATGTGTTGAAAGACAGTATGCAGCAGAATTTTAAAATTTTTAAATCAGAGTATTTTTCAAAACATAAGTTTAGCACGCTAAATATAAAAACTAATGACAAATCTTACTAAGTTCTTTTGTGGACCAAAAAGCAATAGGAATCTGTAAAAAGAAGAACGTTCTAGAAGAGGCTCAACCAACTAGTCTTTTTTGCTATTCTCTATCTATGTCAAAGTGTAGGTGGTCACACATTATATAGCTTTTCCTTCGATGACTCTCCTTCCAGCCACTTGAGAAGACCTAGAGCTAAGGCTCTTGATGTTGAACAATTGCTTTCAGGGAGTTTCAGAGTTTCTCTCATTAGAGTACGTACTCTATACTTCTCAAATGATCTAAATAACAAAAAAAACTCACCCCTATTAATAGTGGCCGGATCTAGGGAGAAATCTTATCATATTAGGCCTTAAAATTTGAGTTTGGATCAACTTCTGATGAAAACATGTAAACACATTTCTTGATCTAACTGCACGGTCAATTGAGATACGAAGGTGCAGTCGTAATCATGAATTCAAACTTCCTTAAGCTGACCTGATTGATACAATATGAACCAATTAAATAAAACCTACCTTACCCAGGTATCCTTTAGAGAGCCTTAATTTCAATTCAAATAACCCAATAGAAAAGTTATCTGATTAAAATAGTCATATATAGATAAATCGATACAAATAAAATATTATCCAAATAATTCAACCTGTTTTCTTTTATTAATTCACAAAATTTATTCAATCGATAAACGAACATGAATTATTAAATCCAATTAACTTGAATTTTAGTCAACTAATAATTTAACATAAGTCACATATATGTAGGAAAAACATGCCATATCATTACATGATTATTATAAGCTAGCAAAGAGACCAATGGGTATATATAGATCAAGCTCCTATAATTATAAAATGCAATATCTCAGATATATATTTTATAATTATCAACTCTAACGCTACCCCACTAAAAGCTTAAAGCTACACTCTCGAACTATATAAAATTACAAAGCTCCAGTAAGCTAACAGTCTATGACATATCATAATGTGCTACATCCCTATAAGATATTTATAATCGACTTAAAGATAAATTATGTTTTATGTTTTTGATTATTTTTATCTTCCTTTCCACCAAAATATTTGGTCCTCCCATGATGAAACAAGTTCAACATCCAATGTTCTTCAATATTGTATGACATGAAAAATAATTTCCCTTTAGGTGCTTGAGCTAAAAGGTTGAGAAGCAACGTGACACGCTCTCTAATATTAATATGTGGGGTCTCTTGCAACACTTGAAACAAGGGCTAGCGATATGAAGCTGAAACTATGAGCCTTGCCTTGACATTCACAATATTTCGCTAAAAAATAGAAGGAAAACAACGCACTAACTTATTTGAACACACCTTATAACTCGACTTAGATTTAACAAAGTAAGAATTAAGTATAGAGTTATTACCTTAGGTATACTATTATAAAATTCACTCGATTTAACCAAAGATGATGAAGTAGTAAATGTCTTCATACTCCATATAGATAGGTATTTCATTGCTAGTGATTCTTCTAGGTATCGGGCATTGAACCATTAACCCATCTCGCATGAAAGCATATACATATAAAGCCAACTGCATAAATTCTACAGGAATTGAAGAAAAGTTAAATGAAGGCAGAGACTCATTTGCAACAGGTTGTTTCCCAACTGCTAGAAGTTGTTCTACTTCAGGTTGTGACTATCTTGCTTTTTTAGCATATTTCTTTTTTGGGAGTTTCTATCCCTCAATATCTTGAGGAACGTGGCTAGGCGCTCGACTCATCTTTGTCGTTGCAATGACTTCAATTAACTTTTTTGGCCATATAATACAGCTTCTAGCGGCTTCACCCACAGTTGTTGCTTCAATTATCGAAACAGGTAATTTGGCCGTTCTAACTCTAGGGGTAATGATGTTAACAAGCACGTTTTCATCCCTAAGGGTCTTTCATAGACTATATTAGTTAAAAGACTCTCCATCTACACCTTTTCAAGTGCAACAAGTGTATACGCACTATTAATTCTATCATAAACAAAGAGTCTACTTTGTTGATATTGTTTGGGCTCTTAACGATGCGATGACAATGATAATTCTAGAGCTTTTGAAGCTTCTGCTTTGTTGTCAAAAGGGTTGCAGCCAGCCTTAAAGCTGTTGCATTGTGAAATAGTCTCATCTGTCGATTAGACACCTCCTTAGGAAAGAAATTCGGTCACAAGACCTTGTAGTTCTATAATTTCCCATTACATCTTCGACATTTAAGAATCAAAATTTGAAGTTAGTTGGAGGTTGAAGTATTAAGATTGCTTGAAACGTTTAGATTGACCGAGAACACGTCCTAAATATTCCGATTTCCCTAGTGCCCTTGTCACTGTGTCATTGTTATCGACGTACTCGAAGGTTCCTTAACTTTGTTGCTCCATGTACTTATCAAGTAAAACAATAACAAGCCAAGTTGTTCTTAATATGCTACCAAAGATGAAATTAAGAATTAATAATTTGAATTCAATAAACTTATAATCAAGTTTCCAATTTTTGCATAATTTAGATTTTTAAATTGTCCATCATGACCTCGATGTGATTTTGCCTACAACTTCTTCCGTGATGGTAGCACACCCGTCTTAACTAACTGTATTTTGCTATGCTTGTAAAATATTAATGACAGAACAATTAATATATGTAATACCAGTAAGATAATAACATACCAATAATTGCTCAAGCACTCGATATCTGTCTCAACCAACCATAGAATTGTATTCATTTTGTGCTCTTATTTTTCTTGCATTTGCTAATAGAAGTTGGAATTCAGCAGAACGCCAATACTTAACAAATGCTTCCCAATTTTCATCGGTTATAAAAGGGTAATAGTGTACTACCATAGGAGGCTACTTAAATACATTGTCATCATCATCTGGAATAGAAAGGTTGGGCTTTACAAAAGTAACATAGAGGTCGGATCCAAACTCTTTTGCTAGTTTACCACAAATCTTCATAGCTTTTTCCTTATGCCACTCCGCAACTATGAAACTTTGTATATCTCTCTACAAATAACATCTCTTACTTTGTTGAAATCCTTAGTTCTTTAATCTTTAATCTATATTGGAACGTGCTTTCGACTAAAAAATCTTAACCAACTACTTAATTCACTTTCCGTTGTGATTTTTGAGGAGCGTAGAATGTTTTATGAGTATCCTTTTATTAGTCATCAAAACTGTGTTTTTCAGGAAGTAGTAAAATTAAGAACTGAGACTGTTACTTTTTGAGAGATATGCCCACACCTAAACCGACCCTAAACCTTGTAGAACCTCTAAACTGTGACTTGTGACACTTGGTTTGATATTATTTAAGACTTTATAGTCCAAGTTGAGAGCGTTCAAGGTTTTGCTTAGAAACTTTCCAAATATAGTAAGGTTCCTCGAAACCTAAGGCTATAATATCTTGAGGATTACTTTAAGGACTTTAGAGAATATGGGAAATGGTGTAAAATGGCATGATACATTCTCTTGGTGGTTTACTTAAGGTGATGAACCTAGATTGCAAAGAAGATTGACAAGTAATAAAGGCCTTGCTTATTTATTATGGTAGTTTTATATCTATTGATTGAGGATTACCTTAGTATATGAGACAGTTAGATTTTTGATAGTGTCGAGATTTTTCATGGTTTGCTCCTTTCATAATATTAAATCTATATGCATTTAAAGAGCTTTTTATCACACCGAACTTTTCAAATTATTCTTCTGTCCTATAGTAGGCCATCTTATTTATGTTTCTTCGTGGCTAGAGTCTAATTGTATATGAAATACCTTGTTTAATTTCTAAACCAAAGTTGAACTTTACAAATTTTAAGGATGAAATTTTTTAAGGTGGGCAGATTGTAAATCCCATGGTTTTAATTGAAAAAGGATTCAAAAATTTTGGGCCAATTTAAAATTTTATAATAACTTTAGGAGAAAATTATTTTAGAAGATTCATTTTCAAAAAAAAAATCTGGCATTTAAATTAGATATCCCCCTTGATTTTTCCCCACCTTTCCTTTCCTTTTCGTTTTCTTTTTTTTTTTCCTTTTCTTCTTTCTTTCTCCTTTTCCCTAAACATCCCAGAGTAGAGAGCCCCCCTTTTCTTCCACTCTGGCTGCCGTCTTCCCCCCGGCTAGTTTCGACTGCCCCCACTATGCACGTGCTAGCCAAGAATGATCATTGCTGTCCAAAGTCCCCACCAACTATTCGCTGTCCTACCACTCTCCACCAGCCACCCGAAAAAAGACTGAATCCATTGCACCACTATAGGCTTCCATTGACGATTCTAGCATCATCCGGCCTCATTTCTTTGACCTATTTACAACGTTGTATTCCTCTCATCGAGGAGAGCAAGACCTAGCCACTCTTAGGCTAAATCGTCGCTAGAAAATCCAAACACCCGTTGCCCCTTCTTGTCAGTTTTGACCTATTTTTTGGCGAACTGGACTCCTTTTCGGAAAACCAACTTTGGAATGTGATCCTTCCATCGAGTGCCTTGTTTTGGTACCGATCTCCACCACCACCTCGCTGGTCAACCTTGGTCAATGCCAGTCAACCTTGGTCAATGGCAATCAATGGCCTGTTTTTGACATTTTGGACGTGTTCATGGTGTCATATTTGCGAGACGAAATTCCAAAGGCTATGATTGGCAATTCAAAGTTTTGATGGACGACTATGTTTCGGATCTCTTTGCCACTAAACTTTGTTGGCTAAGTCAGTAAAGATTTTATTACTCATCTCTTGTGGTATTTTGATTAATTAGCCAATCAGATTGGAATATGAATTTAAATTATATGGATTTTAAAATACTATTTGCTAAACTATAATTATTGTTGTTGTTTCTGTTTTTGTTCTTATAATTATTATTGTTGTTATTGTTATTGATCTCATGATAATTATTGTTGTTGTTGTTGTTGTTATAGTTGGTTGGCGGGTGCTGTTGTTATCTTATTATTCATGTAAATGATAGGTGGTTATTTCACTTATTATCATCTTTGTCGTCATCATTGTCATCATCATCATTATTATTATTATTTAAAATTTGTTATTGATTCACCTCTAAATGCTTTGTGAATTTGAGTTGGTTTCTCTACTATTGATTGTCTATATGATTATTGTTGATTTACGATTATGGCCAATTAAATTGTGTTTGAGTTTGGTCTTGAAAAATTGGTGGTCGGAATGAAATATTTATTTGACTTAATATAAACTGTTCTGGGTGGTGCATCTTGAAGTTATGGCACACCACAATGTATTTGTAACTTGTTTTCATGCAGGTCTAAAATTTTGGTTTTTTAGAAAAATAAGCCATTATACTACCAAAATTTTGTCAAAAACTGAATAACGTGTGTAGAATGATTTAGGATAGATCTTTAGTAGTCAGATGGGTTATAACCAGATCCTATGTATTGAGATCTTACATGGCACCATTAGATAATACTTATGGCCATCTAAAATGAATCTCAAGGTTATATTCCATGGAGTACCCATTTATTAGGCACAATGGATATTACACATGTTGGTACCAGCTAGTGCTATATAGACTATCTCATGGGGTGCTCCTTCAAGGCACAATGGACACGGAGTGCTCATTTGAAGCGCGGCAAAACTTATTATAATCCTTCTTTCTTTCTTTTCCTTCACTAACAAGCCAGAATATGTGTGGAAGTAATTGAGTGATGATCACTAATTGTGAGTTATATATTTATTTAATAAACTATGAACCTGATGAATTTTTTTTTATTGGTATGAGATTTTATCTTAATAACTTTATTAGGATTTTATTGTTAATATACTAATAGAAAGAAAAACTAAGAGGCGAGTAATAGAATTCCTACCGGATACTGTGTGCTCACTCCCCTTACTTTCCCTTTTCAAGTTAGTTGATTGATCCTCCATGTCATAAATTTCACCGACGCTTACCTCGTTGGTGCTTGCTCCCAAAAAACTTCGTTGGTGCATAGATGATACATGGAATCAAACACTCCTAGTAGATGATTGAACCTTTATAATTTTTGTTTTATTTTTTATTTAAATTTATTTTTTTTATTTTGACTAAAGCTGCGCATCTGTGTTTTCACTTATTTTATAAACATTCATTTAAATTTTGTATATTTTTATTTTAAATTTTCTATTTGTATTTTAATTCTTTTATTTGGCATTGAAGACTCTGAAGCATTTTGAATTATTTTTACAGACTTTTGGGCCCCATTTTAGTTTCCAATGGTTTTTTAATTTTTATATCTTCTAAAATATTTCTTTTAATTTAGTCACTACCCCAGTTTTAGGTCGAGACAGACTAACATCGATGAAAGAAAAACAAAGTCATCAAAAAAATAGCTCTTAAGGTGAGTGAATTCAATTGATTTTTCTTTTTCCTTTGCACGTGACTTTTGTATTAAACTAAAAATGCTATTGCAAAGTACTAATATATCACAATCACTTCACGAAGTTGATCAAATTCACTTACTATTATACCAGAAGTGTCATTTATATATTTGCAACTACCAAGGGCAGCTCAAAATCTGTAAACTTTCTTATATTTAGAGGGAGTGTGTGTGCGTGTGTTTCCAAATATAACAATACAAACGTTAAGTTCTTAAAACTACATTAGAAAGACTACTTCGCTGGTACTTAGACTCTAGACATCGGGGATTATCACTCAAGATGCGCCTAATCGACTAGTCAATTGGTCAAGACTCCAAGATTGAAATTTCAATATGGATATATGAGATTTAGTGCAGGCACATTAAATTGGTTCACTTACAAATATGCAAACAAAGTGTACTTTTGAAGCTTCATTTGAAACTGAGTTTTATTAAAGATACAAGCATAACATGCAAAATAAGCCCCTGAGTTTGATTAAAGATACGTTGTACAACTCATTATAGTGGTTATGAGATAATATTGAAGTTACATAAAAGATCCTAAAATCTGGAATCAGTAAAAGGGGGGAAAAGTTTATCTAACAAGAAGTAATAAACAATCAATAAGTACAATAAATATGCTGATTGCCAGGGCAGGAGCAGATAGTAATTTTGTAATATTTGTGCGAAAAGTTAATTTCTAATCTTGCAAGCTGTAATAAACAAGCAATAATTGCTGTAGATATGCTAGCTACGAAGGCAGAAGAACATATTAATTTTTGAATATCAATGACCAAACCATTTGTGATCAGAGAACCATTTTTTAAAAAAGAAAAGAACCTTTAAACAATACAAAGGTTCTACTGAAATATAAAAACCCTTTAAGTTAATCTTTTTATATAATGAACAATTTAAATGTGTGATCAATCTCAGTCAAAGAATAAGAAAGGCCCTTGTGAATATTTTAGATAAATTCCATTTTAAGTTTCAGATTTGCATCAAGACTTCGATAGTACTATCCAGATCAATAATCCCTCACAAGTATATTTGCACATTATAATAATATTATAATATACGAACTCAAAAATTTTGAAAGGATGCCATGTTTCATTTATTAACTGTCTGCAATGAGATTCAAGTTTTAAATATGAAATATAAGCCTCAACTTTCAAGACAAAGTAATCTGAATAGTTAATAGAAAATGCTTAAAAGGAGGGGAAAAAAAAAAAAAAGCAATGTACAAAAGGGGCTCGAACAAGCTTACCTTGAAAGCCGAAAAGAAGGAAGACGAAGAAGAAGGAATGGCAGAACTGCACAGCTGAACAGAGGAAAGACGAAGCTTAGGGTTGAATGGCAGAATGGCAGCATGGTTGAAGGGAGAGCTTCTAGCAGATCGATAATGGAGGAAGAGGGAGAGAAGCGGATGAATTAGATTTAGGGTTAAAAGATTTCATCTTATATTTTTTTCAATTTTTTTTTCCTGAACTTAAAACAACGTAGTTTTGAGAAATTATGACCCCGTCTAGTATTGTGTTTGAAAATTTTTAAAAATATTTTTGCACGTACAATTCTTAAAAAATTTTTATTTTTCAAAATAAAATCATTTTCATCTATTTTAAAATATGTCTCTAATCATGGATGAGGTGAAATAGTAGGTCCAAGAAATCATGTCATTGCCACATGTACTAACAACATGGCAAAATAAAAACCCATCAAAATAGAGACGACTCCCGCCACACCACACGTCAATGTTACTCCACGTCAGACCACATCATCAATTAGAATTCAGCAAAAACACTCCCACCTTTGTCAATGTAACTGCGGCAAAATTATGCGCCATTTAATGTGTGGGTAATGAGTATTACCACACATATGTATTGTAGCCAATACAAATTTTCACAACATTTAAAGTAGAGCTGGCAATTTGAGTCATGACACAATGACACAACACAAACCCGACACGAAAAATGTGGGTTAGGGTTGGGAAAATAGGCCTCGGGTTAGAATTGGGTCGAACCCGTCTGACCCATACAAAAACGAGTTGGGTTCGGGTCAACCAAATCAACATGAAATCAACCCGAAACAACCCGCCAAAAATGTGTCAAAATCAGGTTGACCTGAAAATTGTTAATCAACCTATGTAACCCAAATTAAACTCGTATGACCTTAATGTAACCCATATAACCTGAAATTAATTTTAGTGTGTCAAATTAGTCTAATATTTGTTGTATATCCAACTTGACATGATTCTAATTTCTAGAATATTTGTTTTTGTTAAACTTATACAAAGTTTTGTTAACTTTTTTGATGGTTTTGTTTTGTTGGGTTATTGTTTATTTTGTAGGCTTTTATTGTTGGGTCTATCATGTTGTGGGTCTATCGGATTTAGCGGGTCAGTGTGTCGTATCAACATGAACATGCACAAAGTAGCATATTGGCAGGTTGCACGGGTCGGGTCAACCCGTCTACACGTCAGGTCGTGTTCAGGTTAGGCTTTTTTTGACCTGTCAGATTACGGGTCAGGTTCAGGTTGGCGTGTTGGCTGTTTATATAAGGGCTCAATCTGACCTGTGGACCTGAATTGCCAAGCCCTTTTAAAGTACCTACATTTGAAATAACGTATGGGTGAACCCCATTTTCTTGTAGTGATGAACAGTTTAGATAAGACAATTCTATTCTTAATGGAAATGACCTGTCTTAGTAACGTTCAATTAAAGGTTTCATACTTTAATTAAATAATTAACTATATATAACTGACCATTTTAATTATTTTTCTTAAAGATCATCCTCTTGTAACACTTATATGCAATATTTAAAGTCACATAGATAATTATAGAATTTTAACGATATTTATAAAGTATTCAAAATATACATACACACAAAAATAAATTCATTTTGTTTATTTATAAATATGTCATTTTTACAAAACACCATATGCTTAAAGGGCATATATCCTAATGGTCGATCCATATATCAACAATTAAGAGGAGTAAAGATTAATCATGAAAATTTTCGTAAACAAAAAAAAATGTGAAAACAAATAAATTAATAAGGAAATCTTTGCAAAAAAAATAGATAGGAAAATCAAAATGTTAAAAAATTTACCTTTGCTGTAGTAATAAGAAATTACAAACACTATCTCACCTTTTGGAAAAACCTCACCTGGGTCAAAAAAGGATTGCTTTGTATTAACTCAACTTGTAAAAGAAAGAAGAATAACAATTGTAGTATTTCTATAACTCTATGAATGCAAAAGAATATTTGAGACAAGGCTTTATGTTTAAAATTTTTGAAGGGAAAACAAATATTCTGCAATGAATGGAACCCAAGTGTAATATAATAAATCTTAAAAAAATACATATTTTAGTGAGATGAAACCGAAGAATGATCATTTTTGCAAAGTTGACATTGTATAATTCATTATAGAATTCTTAAACATCTTTGGTCAATGATGATGTGCTTTCCAACCTAGTAATTTTCTATTAGCTCAAGAAAATGGAACTCATGTAAGCTTTACAGAAACTACTTAAACTTGCACAAAGGAAGAAACTTACTCATCACAGCAATAGGTACAAAGCTGTGGTAAAAATGTTAAAGATAAAAATATAATGAACATTAAAATAATTGTACACTAACTCTTGTCTTTTACGTTATCCTTTATTCGAGCGTATGATTTGTACTTTATAAAAATAAAAATATTTACCATGCCTAAAGCTCCATAACTCTAAAGCAAGCAACAAATAGAGAGCCTTGAAGTCTTATCAAATGGAAATGAAAACCCATTGATTTTTTTTGCAAAGTGAATCACCTGTTAGAAATATAGGAGATAAACAACAAACAAGTGCAATATTAAGGAAATAATGGAAGGAATATTACTATAAAATTATAAACAAAATATTACAACAAAAGTTCAACCTCAAACAAAGACCGAATCTTAATTGGAACAAGTATGGTAGTCGAGGTATATGTGGCTCATGCTTTCCTTAAAACAGATTCGCCCCCTCTAATTGTGCACGAAGATTCGACGGACGTCTATCTCCCAAGATACCACAACAAATGACGATTGTCTATACATGATCAAATACCGCCTCTGGCGAACTTAAAAAGTGTCTTCCTTTATCACCAAAAAGCCTACTATACTTCTGGACAAGCTTTGAAAACAAAGAAAACTTTGTGTGTGCAAAATTCTTGTATCAATATATGTGTCAAACATGTAGAGAAGAGCTCTATTTATAGGCTCAACAGAATGGATATTACAATCCAAATTATAATGAGGTTTTATTTTTATTTTATGAACATAATGGCACCGATTGTAACCCTTCAAGTAATGAGGTTTTATTCAGATTTATGAGCATAATAGTATCAGTTGTAACCCTCCATTTTGATGATAATGGTGCTCATAATCTCCCATTAAACCATTGGTTATAACCCTCCATTTATGATGATAATGATGTTTATAATCTCCCATAAAGCCATGCATTTGGGTGTTACAACATGAGGATTAAGCCATGCATTTGGGTGTTACAATATAAGGATTATAACCTCTATTAACCTCCACTAATGAGCATCAATTTCTTATTCATTCGATTACTATTTTTCCAACAATCCCAACTAAATGGCAAATCACGGAAATCCCATTTTCTGATCACACACAGAATGCATTTGCTTTAATACTCACTTTCTTGCGTCTCTTTTCAAGGTAAAGGTCCAGCTTCATTCCCATTTTCTAGACATGTTATATGCGCATTCCAGGTCAGTCTCTTTTCCTATAATTAAAAAAAAAAGAAAGAGCGACATAGTTTCCAATATTCCATGGTTGTTTAACATACCCGTAATGCCATTTTTCCACACTGTTTTAACTAATTACACTCACAATAACTAAGAAGCAACTTTAATCTCAACACAGATCTATATAAGTCAAGCACTTGTTTCAACAAGATCGATAAAGCAAAATCAAAACGAACTTAAAAGGTACAAGATTGAAAGAAAGAAATCAAATTTCCCTCACAAGGATACAATGAAAGATTAAAAATTATCTCAAGCTTAAGCTGAAATTCAGCGACTTGAAACGACGAAATTATTTCCAAACAAAAAGCTCGATACAAGTAATCCAAAACCACACAGCGACCAACACTGCAGAAGCTCAAAACCCTAAGAGACCAGTAAGCTTAAGCCATCAAAAACCCAAAAAAAAAAAAAAAAACTAAAGAATTATCCAATTCGATGACCTAAGTTGAGCTCAAAGAAAGTACTAAAAGAAGGAAAAACTTCTGAAAAAGGAATTCCACTATGTAGAATTACCCAAGTGTGTTAATTGTCTAATCGTTTCAGATACAACTCCAGTTAATTGATACTTTTAACGTAGTATGATAATAAAAATTGTAGTATGATAAAAGAACAATTAAAAAGGTCTATCCATGCTCTGAATATTTTTTTTTTTTGGGGGTCAGAAATCCATAGTAGCTTCGTGGCTACCCTGCAAGAAAGAACAGGAACAATTAAAATATAAAAAGGTTCTAGAATATTGTTAATTAGTCCGTCGTTTGATTATCCAGGTCCTGGTCGCCAAAATATCAGACCAAACGGAGTAATACATTTCGCCTCCAGCAAGAATTGGTCAATTTTGTGTATATCAGTTCGGAAGTATAGACTTCTTAATTGAACAAAAACAATTATTATTAGGAAAATTGTAATATTTTTATCGTAAACATATTCACAACAGGTTTGTACTTATTGTTGTGATGATTAAGTTCTTTTCCTTTGTACAAGTTCAAGTACTTTCTGTAAAACTCACATGATGTGAACCTTAGTGGTTCTTGCAGTGGTTATTATGGCCAAGTTCAAGGGATATAAAAGCAGTGAAGTTCCCTAAAGTATTTGGAATGAGACCTTCAATGTTATTTGAATAGAGACTAACATATGCCAGAGAAGTCATATTCCCAAAAGTCGCTGCAATGTTACCGCAGTCGACATCTCTAAGCTTTTGGAATGGGACCTTTTAATTATTTGAACTGAGACAAAGGTGTGCAAGCGCAGAAATTTGTCAAGTTTCTTCCAAAAAAAAACAAAAAATCTAAAATTTCAAAAACAAAACAAAAAGCCCCTGCCGTGAATATCAGATTTGACGGGAGCATCTAAAACTATGGAATTCTTGTAAGCTTGGTGCAGTCTTATTGGTGAGCACAAAATAGTGAAAAACATTAACGCCGAAATTGGCATGTCAACAACAAAAATTCAAACAGACTAAAAGTCAGACCATAATCTCGGAATCCAGAATCCATATTTATAGGCCAAATACATAATAGTACACCAAATTCGACTTAGAAGAGACGTGATAGCAAGAGTAGAAAGGGCGAGGTAACAGAAGACATTATTGATTCAACTAGGTTGTATTTGGTTTGGGGGAAAGGAATGAAAAGGAAAGGAATGAAGCTTGTGTTTGGTTTTTGGAAAAGAAACAGTTATTCAAAATAGATTGACTTTTCCATCAAATAGGTGAATCATCATTCCTTCCTCACATGGGAGGATTAGCTATTCCAAGCTATTTTTTTTTCCATAATTACTCTTAAATATTATAATTATTACTATTATAATTCTATTAACAATTACAATCTAATCAATATAATATTTTATACATTATATTGTAATTATATTTTGTAATATAATATAATATAGTATAGTTTTTATATTGTAATTAATAATATCATAATTATACTAAAAATATAATATTATTTTATTAATATAGCACTATATATTATGATTAAAATAAAAAATTATTAATATAATTATGATATATTATATTAATAATATAATTATTAATATAATTAAATATCAATATGATATTACAGTTCCAATATTATTTTCTATTATAGTGTACTATATGCTATTGAATAATTATAATTATAATTATAATTTATTTATAATTATTAAAACATAATATAATTTATCATTATATTAGTATAATATAACCTATTTGTAATATTGTAATTAGATTATAATTGAAAATTATTTTTAAGTGATATTATATATTATATTATAAATATAAAAAATATAATTGTAATATAATTATAATATTATAATTACATTTTATAATATTTTTATATATATTATATTAGTATAATATAATCTATTTGTAATATTGTAATTAGATTATAATTGAATATTACTATTTTTTATGTGATATTATTTTTTATATTTTACATATTATAACAATAAAAATATAATTGTTAGTATAATTATAATATTTTAATTAAATTTTATAATATTCTATAAATTAACCATTATCATAATATTATTATATTTTATAATGTAATTGTAAAACATATTACATGATTATACTTATATTATATTATTTTACATTTTATATATTATATTAATTATATTGATATGCAAAATATTTGTGTTATAGCATAAGAGTAATTTTGTCAACATGAAAATATTCATATTTCATTTCATAGCATTCCTAAAATTAAAATCAAACAAATAAATGAATGTTCCCAATACCGTCACTGCAATCACACACTCATGTATTACTAATTTTATGTGGAAATCCAGAATACAATAATCTTTGATACTGCAATGCTCTTTTGAATAAAGTGGGCTTGTTGCTTATAAACAAGCCCAAAAATGACAACGTGATAGGAGGACAAACAACGCATCTGAAATTCATGCTTCAAAAAAACTGAACTTTCAAATTATCAAAAACATCAAGAAATAGGAAATAAAATGGAGAAATCTGACCCTTCCATGACAATGATTTTCAAACCTAACTGAATTATACAGAACTTTCCTATAATAACATAAACCCGGACACCAGAAATCTGAATTTGTTTCATTCACTTATCTTCTTCTCTTACTCTCTCTGTTTTTTTTCCCCCTCAAAAAAGGAATAATAAGGAGCCGTTTGGTATTGTTTTCAAAATAGGTGAAAATGTTTTTGTTTTGAAAAATATAAATTTTTTGATAATTGTACTGAGAGTATTTTTAAAATTTTTGTCTTAAAAAACGTACGAAAATATTTCCAAAATTTTGAGAACGAAACCAAACGGGGCCTAAAAGTATCACACAGGGCTAGCTCGATAGATTTAAGGCCTAAGCTAACATTTTAAAAGGGGCCTATTCCAAAAAAAATTATGAAATATTGTACATTAAAACTTAAAATGAGGAAAAAAATCTCTAATATTTTTCAATAACAAAGCAGCCAATTGTGTTCAGTGAACACAAAAAAAAAAAAAATTAAAATTACATCAAAGTCAATAAACAAGTTTCCCACTAAAAAAATAAGCGAGCTTCTACACTAAACTAACATGGACAACTAATGTTGAGGATTTTCTAGACATAAATATTTTTTACTTATGTATATATGAAAATTAAATTAACACAACCCAATAATGGACAAAAAATTAGCAATTATAAAACTTTAAAAACAATAATTAGCGAGTAAATGAGAAATGAGTAAGAAAGATATAACCTGGAGATTTTGTTGAGAAGAGAATAGCAACTGTAGTCTTGTAATTTTTTTTCTGATAGGAGAGATTTTTGTTTTGAGAAACTGAAGGGATGCTATGTGAAGAACTCGAAAAAAGTAGAACAGAGAGATGTCAGAGAAAGAAAGTAAAGTTTTTGTTTTTTTCTTTTTGAATATATGATTTTTTTCGTTATTATCTTTTTTAAATTACATTGCAATTAAGATACAAAAATAATGTGGCAGTTTTTTTTTTTTTTTTGAAATTGACATTGGAGATTTTTTTGAGGGAAAAAAAGAGTTAGTAGATCTATTTTTCTATTTTTATTTGTTTAAAAATGCGTGATTGGCCTATTCCCTAGAAAATCACAATATTGTTTGATGTTCCTAAAAGAATGCTCCTAAATAGCAGAATTTTTTCTTTTTTCGAAAGGGTTGGTGCTTTAATGGCAAATGATGATGAAAAATGATTTATTTTTTAATTTTTAAAATAAGAATGATTCAAATGCAAACTATTTTATAGGAAAAAAATTTTTGGCCCCTCCTAAGTTTGGGGGCCTTAAGCTGTTGCTTAACCAGTCTAGAGGTCAAGCCGGCACGGGTATCACAATAGGAGAAAAGAAAAAAAAAAGTGATAATAAAAGTATCAGAATAAGAAGTCGCGATTGGGTAGGGGAAGGTGAACGATGAAGGAGGGGAATAAGGGGGCTTGCCTAAGTTAATGAACTGACTAAAAGTTCGATTTCTAGGTTCAATTTTTTTCCCTTTGAAGTAAAGGTTTGCTTCTTTTTTTTTTGTGGCTAACAAAAGTGAAAAAAAAAATGTGGTGATGAGTTGATGGAGGAGAATGATCATTAACAGTGACAAGATCGGCTTCTTCTCTAGTAGTAGGAACTCTTATGTGATGAGGTGAGTTGTGGCGTGCGGTGGAGGGGCGACGGTCTACAGAAGGTTTTAGGTTTTTTTGTTTTTTGTTTCCTTTTTAATTTTGGTGATAGTAATCAATATTATTTAGTTTTATTTTATTGGTATTCATGTTTTTATTTTAATTTCTTAAAAATTATTAGTAATTTTAAGGTTTTTTTAGTACTTTAATTAAAAATGATGTCCAATGATTTTTAATGGTCAAACTGAACGGTTTGATTCAGTTTGATCATTAAAATAAAAGGTTGGAATCGATTCAATAAAATTAAAGAAAAAAGTTGAGAACTAAATACTCACTTTCGTGAAAGTTTGACATTGAAATGGTCCCCAACAATTAAAATAAAAAGTTGGAATCGATTCAATAAAATTAAAGAAAAAGGTTGAGAACCAAATACTCATTTTCATGAAAGATTAAGAGCTACTGAAGCAATTTACTCTTGAGTTTATTCCTTAAAAGTTTCATTAACACATAATGAATTTGAAGAAACTCCAGGAAAAAATAATACCCACATAACTTTTTACCATTTGCCCATGGAGAAGTACCAAAAAAAAAACAAACTCTGCTACCAAGAAACAAAAGAAGCGATAAATCCATAACTAAAGGAGTCTAAGAAAACAACAATTGAAGAAATTACTTAAGAAACTAAGAGATAAAGAATCAAATGAACTTACAATATAGATGATCTCTCACTTAGAACCTCCCATGAGTTAGATTTCCACTCTCCTTGAAGCCAAACACACTGACTTATCCTTTTATTGATCTTAGGAACAGTACAACCGACTTAAATTATTACAAATCTAGAGACTCTCTTACTTGCAATTCAAGTACCGCTGACTCTTGTACGAATTCCTAAGAAGATGCAATGATCTTGTCGACCAGATCCGCCAAAGTCACCACTCGCTGGCAAGGGGTGGCGACTGCGAAGGAGGAAAAAGAAAAGCCAAACAAATATTAAATTGTAAAACCATAAGAAGAGAAGGGGTATAAATGGGAAAAAAATTGAAATAGGCATGGCTGCTTCTTCAGAATGTTAATCTATAGTAGAAAACAATATAAGCCAAAGCGAGTAATGGTATAGCCAGAAAATTGAACAGAATCAAAAACATGCAATCAAACGAATAGAAACGTTCGCAAAAGAACGAAAACAAACAAGAAAATAATTGTTTCTCCAAATCTAGCAACCCTCCGTCCTTGAAGAAGAATCTATTTTAAGATTGTTAGTAACATAATGCAAAGACGTATAAGATTACTAAGAATATCAATAATAATTAAATCACTACTATAAATAGGGCCTTTTGTGACGACAAAAAGTCATCGCAAAAAGTTCATAATCATCGCAAATATTTTTTTTTTGCAACGACTTGTGGTCGCCACTAGGTCATTACTAATAACTAGTCGCAAATAATTTTTTACGACAACGTTGTCGTCACAATTTTATTTATGACGACAAATAGTCGAAAAAAATTCATCAATAATGTGATGTGGCAGCATTTTTTAGCGATGACAATTTTCAAAGAAGTCGCTTGCAATAACTTGTACTGATGCTGATGTGGTCTTATTATTTGCGACGAGTTTTTTGAAAAAGTTGTCGCAAATGTACTAGTCTTTTGTGATGACAATGTCATGGCAATTTTTTAAAAAAGTTTTTAAATAAAAATTTTTAATATATTTTTTTAATACTATTTATTACATCTTTAATATTTTTTAAATAACTGTTATTACTTTTATATAGGAATAATTGAATTATAATAATAAAAATAAAATTTTAATATTGATAATACATTGTTCCAATAATAAAATAAAAACCAAACCTATCGTAATGTATTGAAATATTGAAGAAAGAAAAAAAATACATTCTAATCATCTGAATTTGTAGCATTGTCGGTGTCATCATTGTTGTCACCAGCGGCGTCTGGAGGAGACAAAGAACCTAGATAAAGAAAAGTTGGAGGAGTCATCATGGGCAGGACTTGGACTTTAGGTAGCAACTGGCCCACCAACTCCATGAACGTCTTGTGTCTTTGGTACATAGTCATGTTGTACTCGGGCAATCTCCATAGAAAATCTTCCACATGCGGGTCAATAGGCGTCGAAGATGTTTTGTCCGATCAGGAGCTAGAGGATGAACCATCACCAATGCCAAAGTAAATCTTATGTGGAAGTGTAAGGCCTAGTCCAATCCTGTGTTCTCTACGTCTACCTAGAACATGCTCTAAAATTCCCTCCTCATTAAGTGCAAGTGTGGCTAAAGAGGAAGTAGACTGTGTCATTTGGGTTTGTCTCTCTCGCTCCATAGTATTCTACACCAAAAACATTTTACACATGTTATAAATTCATAGAGTAATTTGAATAAGAGAAGATAGTATTGAAAATTTAAAGTACTTACAAAAGTTTGCTTTGCT
The DNA here is from genome assembly GCA_025403435.1 of Artocarpus heterophyllus. Taxonomy (NCBI): domain Eukaryota; kingdom Viridiplantae; phylum Streptophyta; class Magnoliopsida; order Rosales; family Moraceae; genus Artocarpus; species Artocarpus heterophyllus. The sequence continues at coordinate 14,955,370 of CM046328.1, forward strand.
TGGAAGCCAACCCAAGTCTCCCCATGACGATGTATGTCTGCCCAGTTGTCTATAGCAGACATTAATTGTTGGGTCACTATGTTGGCCTGTCCAACAATTTGAACGTGTTAGAATAATATATTCTTTGATAACTTTTAAGATTACTTGTAATTAAACAAACTTACTAACCATCTTGTCGCGATGCTGGGCGATTAATATCCAACCATGCAAACTTGACCACTTTTGGTTGCTACAATTGTTTTTATTTGTCGCTGACTTTTTCTGTTTGTTATAGTTTTTAGCATTAGTACTATTGAAATTAATATATATAATAAATAATCAACATAGTAGATAAACAATTACCTGAAATCTCTCAAATATGAGTCTATCGTAGGAACGACCCTAATATTCTTGATTCTTGAGGTTCGGGCGGGGGGGGAAGGGGAAGGCTGTTGGCTTTGACGTGTGCCTTGTTTGTTGATCCTCCAAGTGCTTTGAAGTGTTCGTAGAGGTTGCTCTTCTAGTTCTTATAGCACTTGGCTGCCTCCTTATCGACCATGCCACGGAGGATGCCGTCTAGCCTTTGGTTATCCAAAGCAAACCAATCTTGCAACATATTCAAGATCATGGTAGTTACTTTTATTATGCCCTATAAAATTATGTTCTATACAAATTATACTCTATAAGGATGAAGTTCAATGAATACTAGCATGCGCTGCTAAATCTGTCTCTTATGCTGGACATTAACATCTTTCCAATCATCATGGAAGTAGTTGTGATCTCACCAGAACCTTTCCAAGCATTATGAATGAATACCATTGGAACCTTTCCACACTTCTCTACATATGCTATGATCTCTTAACCTTTTGCCTTTCCTTGACTGGTATGATGTCGAGGTGCGGCATCCGGTACTTAAACATGAAGCAATATTTCAAAATAAAATTAGTTGACCAAATAATCTCTACAAATTTTCAATTGGGTTGTAACATACTCAGCTGATAGCGCGACGACACTCTATACAGGTCGGGTGGAGGCTATGCTCTATGTGAAGAGCTAGCACATATAGCTGTGTGTCCAGACATATCCAATTGTTGTCAAATAAAAGGTTTAATATCATAATTATGTTCTATAATAATTTTGTTCTATTAAACTACTAATATCATAATTTAGTACTATAAAAACAAGGGCAGCTATAGAAAATATCTACTCTTCGTCATTGGTAATGTCTTGAGTATTGCCACTATCATTAATGTCATCATTGTCTGCAGAGTCATCATCTTCAACTTCAATGTACTCATCTAAAGTTTCATTATCCTCTTCTTGCAAATCTCAATCTGCATCTTCTTTGGGAGACTTTTAAGATTGCATCAATATCGGATGTGACAACATTAGATGATACATTAGGGAGATTCCATGTTAAGGTGTCAATCTTTGGTAGTTTCACTACTAATTCAACATTTGCTGACTCTGTATCTTGAACTACCGTCACATTGTCTGCATTTGCTTTGGAAAGATTCCATATATGTCAATGTCCAAAGTGTTCAACAACTTTCCGATTTGGACCATAAAATAAATCACCTACATAAAACGCTTGTTTTGCTGGAGATGCAGGTATGAATGGTTCATTCTCATACCACGAGTCCTTAACAAAGATGCTTGCTTTAATTTTGTATTGTTGAACTCTATTCTTTTTTGGATGAGTGTCAAACCACTTACACTTAAAAAGAATAATAGAATTGGCATTTATGTAGGACAATTTGTATATCTCCTGACAGACCTATAATATGTTTGCTTATATGGTCCACAAACACAAGCACCAGAATTCTAAGTAGTTTGATTGATATTCCGATTATGTGTTTGATACTTCACTCCATTCACCACACAACTAGGATAGCTTTTAATGGAGAAGCTTGAACAAAATGAAAGTGAAAGCAATTGATTTGTTGCCTCTGGTGCATTTTGCTCTTGAAGATTAAAATCTACCAATTGTAAAGAATTCTTAGAAATTAAGAATTTGCAGTTAATGTAGATTTCTAACTTTATTGTATATAATTTAAGTTAAAATTATACCTTATTTTGAAACCATTTTGGGAACTCCATCACTTGAAGATCCTTCAATGATCCAGTTCATCTGCTATCTTCCAACTCCTTTATTTGCTCACTATCATATTATAGAATTTGAGTGATACAAATAGTATTTGACACAACCATAACTGTAGAGAAATGTAGGGAAATACTTCTCAATGTATTGCTGAATTTCTGAACAATTGTATAGAATGTACCACTTGGCTTTATTCCGCAACTCGTTATCTAATGTGATTGGGGTCATCTTCCTAATTGGATGACATTGAGTATCAAAGACATAAATCTTGTTGTTACCAAATGCATCATCATCTACCTAATTTCTCTCAAGTTTGTTAAATCTTGTCTCTATCGTAGTTAGATACATCGAACAAAATGCTAGAGCTTCATTGACAATATAAGCTTTGGCAATTGATCCTCCTAGCCATGCACAATTTCTAACATATTTCTTCAATGATCCAAGTAATTGTTCAAATGGATACATCCATCTTAAATGAACAGAACCTCCCGTAATGGCTTTTTCTGCTAAGTGCATTACGAAATGTACCATAATATTAAAAAAGGCCGGTGGGAAAACTAAAAGTTGTATATTTGTAAAAAAGTGTCCCAAATAATAAGGCAATATCTATGGCAGTTTTTATTTTCTGTTACGTGTAGGGCATAATTTTTTTTTTAATAATAGTATAAAATGCTTGCAAAAAAAGAAATTTATATAAGTCAAGATATAGATGAGGTTAAAGTTGTATGATAAATTTTATAGGTAGGTATCTTTGGTATAGTAATCAGTAGAGTAGGTATATCATTTTGTAAAAATTTCTTACTTTAATATAAATATATGACTTTACAAATAGGGCCTTGTATTAATAGATAACACATGGGATTGGCAATTTCGTAGGAAATCAGAAATGTTGAGATATCTTTTTTTTCCTTTTGACCAATTTCCACAAGGGTTTATAAGAAACCTATTGTGGCAATTCTCTAAAAAACCAATTTTTCACGATTGTTTTGGTCAAAAACCATTGTGAAAAATGAGCTATCACAATGATTTCTAACCAAAACCATCATGAAAGCTGCAATCTACCACGATAATTTATGCTTAACCCTTTATCGCCCCTACCAAAAATATCAACATTCCATGATAGTAAAAAATCATTGTGAAAGCACCTAATGCTACCACAACGGTGGATTCCATGACAGTTTTTATACCATCATGAAAATGTTCCATGATGATTTTAAGCCGTTCTGTAATAAACAGTTTTTAGTGGCAAAAGTCATGTTATTAGTGCAGAGACAAGAACACTAAAATGATTAGATTTTTATACCTTCATTTTGACTATTGTTTTTCTTTTGATATGTAGAGATTAGGTATTCATTACAACAAATGTTGTATTTGAAAATGCTAATTTAATGACGGTTTCTATAAACAACACGGCATGGACATGTTAAATGTGTATGCCTTAAGGAGTAAAAATATAATACGTTTTTAGATACATTTTTATGAGTAAAGAATTTATTTATTATTTATATACCAAATCTTGTCCTCTTTACGTTCATATTTATTGAATGCATGTTAAGCAAAAAATAGTCTAAGACTGTTGGTCTAAACCTTTAAGAATTAGGCATATGATGGACAGAATATGCAGAAGATATGATTCTTAAGGTGACAATCTAAAACAAAATATCCGTAATCGAGGGAATAAATTTGGACGCTGTATTCATGTAAAGATTGTTATATTGTCTATATCCCTATTGGGAGATGGTTTGTCTTAGCCATCAGAGGTGGATTTCATGAATAGAAACATTGGCACATTGTCATAGGTGATGATGTGTTAGATTGGGACATAAAGTGAATTGATTTGGATTAATAATTCTGTCGTGACAAATCGATTCACTTTAGACAATTATTTGTATTGTATCTTAATCCTAAGATAAATAGTGAGCCCGTTGTCTTGACTTATGTTTTTTGATGTACCAAAGGGCGACACCCACATTTTAATAGTTGTATGCATGTTGTTACGTTGGAGGCGTGACTCTAGATAGCGTAGACTTGTTATTCATAGATATGGAATCCATAGCTCTTCTTTATGAGTAGTGATATCCTCTAATATGCATTATCCTATAATTGAAAACTGGAGCGCTCAACCATTTGGATACATAAGTGTAACCGAATGGTATACCGTCTTTGGATGGTAAGTTTTTTGATGGTGAGATAATGGAACATAAGATAAAAATAATCAAAAAGGTAAGACAAAACTTGTCCTTAAGCTGGTTATGGATAATCTTATGGGGATACGATACACTATGATATGTCATGGAGACTTAGCTATACGGGCTTCGTAATTCTATATAGTTAGAGGGTGCAGCTCCAAGCTTTTAGTGGAGTAGCGTTAGAGTTGATAATTATGAAATGTGTATCTGGGATATTGGGTTTCATAATTATCGGGAGCTTGAACTATATAGGTCCATTTGGTCCCCTTTGCTAGCTCACAAAAATCCTGTAACGATACGGCGTGCTTTTCTAATAATTGGTGACTTATGTCAGATTTATCAAATTGGTTGAAATTCGGTAAAATCAGATACTTCATGTCTGTTTATCGATTGAATTAATTTTGTGATAAAATTAATTCAAAATAAATTTGTTGAATTATTGGGATTAGATAATTCATATATGTTTATCGGTTGGATTAATTTTGAATTAATTCAAGATAAACTTGTTGAATTATTAGGAATTTATTTATTTTCCTAGAGATTATCTAGATAATTTTTTTTTAATTAGATAACTTCTCTATTGGGTTATTTGAATTAAAACTGAGAATTTATCCTATAGAATCTCGGGTGAAAAATAAAAGATTCGCTGAGATTTTTTAACGACAATTCGGCATGCCGATCCTTAGGTTTGGCCTGCCAATGAGGAAAGTACGGCATGCCAGTTAGACAGATCGGCATGCCAATCGTGCGATAAAAAGATCACGCGTTTTCACGTGGATTTCATTAAATATTGATCTAAACTTGATTCAGATTTGAATTTTGAGGCATTATCTGTTAAGGACTGACTCCTTGGCCCAACCGCTATAAAAAGGGAATGAGTCTCATTATTATTTAGATCAATTGAGAGATTAAGAGTGATACATTATTGGTGAGATTCTAAAAATTCCCTTAGAGCTCCTGTTCACAAATCACAAACACTAGCTTTGGGTTATCTCAATTGGTTGGAAAGAGAGTCGCTTGGTGGAAGAGTTATACGTATGAGCCCACACTCGCTCTGATCGTGGATAAAGAATAGCAAAGAATGCCAGTTAGTTGAGGTCCTTCTAGAACATTACTTCTCTTCATGGATTATGGGAGCTTTTTAGCATTTACAAGGTTAGTAAGATCTAGTTAATTTTGCATATAACGTGTCAAATTTGTATTTTGGAAAATACTCTGATATAAAATTTTTAAAATTATGTGGCGTACTATTTTTTCAACAATTGGTATTAAGGCCATGGTTTTTACGTAAATTTATGAGTTTATGATCATGCTATATGTGTAAATTATGTGATCTTGATCTCTCCTATGCTTGAATTTAATTTTTAGAGAGTTGGCACTCTAGGGTTTCTATATATTTATATGTTATCATGGATTATATGGTGAATGTTTTTTAATTAGTTATGGTTTATTAAATTATTATTTAATTAATTATTAATTAATTAATTTATACCGATTACGGTTCCTTAGAGGGTAGAATGTGTATCTAGGTTTTTCATGTAATTAGATGGCAGACTATGATCTCTGTCTAGGAATTATTATTTAATTTTCAATTTGTAAGAATTTTGTAATTAAATAATCATCCGGAGAAGACAGATCTAGAAGATAAATGATGGCGCTCTTAGGTACTTTTTGAATCTCTAATTTTATGTTTTGAATTGTTAAAAATAAAATTGATGAATTGCATAAAAAATTGTATTTTCTAGAAAGGGTGATTTTTGCTCAGTCGGCATGTCGAAACCTCCAGTTTGGCAGGCCAGACGTGAGGTTTGACAGGTCATTAGTGGGGCAAAAATCAGGTGGCTCTAGCGATAGGCTAAACTTTTGGTTCGGTAGGCCAATTAATCATGAACCAACAAGCCGATCTGTGGAGATCGACAAGCCGGTGGGTCATGACTGGTAGGCCGATCAACCAGATCGGCTTGCCGGCAGAGAGCTGAAATATAATTTCAGAAAAGGCATAGTTTTCGATGCAATTTTAATTTTATTTTTGAGACAATTCGGAGAAACATTAAAATTTGGATATGATCAAAATTTTGGAGTATTTGATTCATAGACGGGCAAGAAGACATCCTTAAACCATATTCGCATATAGGGATGTCCGGCTCTTGTCCTATTTAAGGATGCAAATAAGTTGGAAGTACATTCAAAAATTTGTGTGTTTGTAGTATATCCAAAAGGGACTAAAGGGGGCTATTTCTATAACCCAAAGGAAAATAAAGTCGTGGTTTCAACTAATGTAACTTTCCTTGAAGAGAGTTACATGGATGACTTTAAGCCTCGAAGAAACGTGGTGCTTGAGAAGTTAAGGAGTAATCCAATCACTCTAGAGGTTCCAAATGAAACCATTCTGATCAGTGTAGAAAGACCGAACGAACCCGAACAACAACCTAAGGGGCTTCGGCATAGTGGGAGGATCGGGCGTCACCCCGAGAGGTATATGTTCAATGGGGGGGCCTTCATGGCTGAACCAGATGAACATGATAGGGATCCTTACACTTACTTAGAGGCTATGGATGATGTTGATTTGAAACTCTAGACAGAGGCCATGAACATGGAGATGAAGTCTATGGAGACTAATCAGGTGTAAGAGCTTGTGGATCTTCTCGAAGGGGTAAAACCCATAGGGTGTAAGTGGATCTACAAGAGGAAAAAAGGAGTGGATGGAAAGGTCGAAACCTTTAGGGCTAGACTGATAGCTAAGGGTTATACATAAAAGGAAGGAATCGATTACAAGGAAACCTTTCGCCTGTAGCCATACTTAAGTCCATCCAGATTCTCTTGTCCATAGCTGCTGCTCTCGACTATGAGATTTGACAGATGGATGTCAAGATGGCTTTTCTAAATGGCTATCTTGATAAGTCCATTTATATGGAACCAGACGGGTTGAAGGTCAAGAGTCAAGATGGTAAAGTTTGTAAGATGCTAAAGTCAATTTATGGACTTAAACAAGCTTCTCGTTCTTAGAACATAAGATTTGATTAGGTGATCAAGACTTATGGGTTCTCACAAAATGTAGATGAGCCATGTGCTTGCAAACACATTAAGGATGGGAAGGTGGTTTTTCTACTGCTCTATATAGATAACATTATGTTAATTGACAATGACGTTGGGACGTTGTCATCGATCAAATTATGGTTGACCAAGCAGTTTGACATCAAGAACTTGGGTGAGGCTAATTTTGTTCTCGGTATTCAGATTTTTTGGGATAGAAAGAACAAAATGATAGCTTTGTCATAAGCCAGCTACATAGATAAAATTCTCTGAAGATTTGCAATGTAGGATTCCAAGAAAGGTGAGCAACCATCTAGGTCTAGAATTACTTTTTCTAAAAAAGGCTCTCCAAAGACTGAGGATGAGAGAGAATACATGAAGAATGTGTCTTATGCTTCGGCAGTAAGTAGTCTCATGTATGTCATGCTTTACACACGACCAGATATTTGTTATGCGATTGGAATTGTAAGTTGATTTCAAGCAGATCCAAGACCGAACCATTGGGTTGCGGTCAAGCATATTTTTCAAGTACCTAAGATAGACTCGAGGGTATATGCTTGTGTATTTGGGTGAGGACTTAACTCCTCTAAGATATATTGACTCGGATTCTCAATCTTGCCTGGATTCGAGGAGATCGACTTTTAGGTTTGTGTTTACTCTGGGTGGCATGCCATCAGTTGGAAAAGTGTGAAACAAGATTGCACTTCAGATTCAACAATAGAGGTCAAGTATGTGGCAGCTAGTGATGCTTTGAAAGAAGCAGTGTGGCTCTGCAAGTTCCTTGGGGATCTTGAGGTAGTTCTTGATATGGATAAGACGGTATTACTATACTGTGATAATAGTGCGATGGTAGCTAATGCTAAGGAACCAAGTTTTCACAAGAAGAGTAAGCATATTGATCGGAAGTATCATGTGATAAAGGACTTCGTTAAGGGCAAGCATGTCATGGTGTGTAAAATCTTGTCAGAGGACAATTTAGCTGATCCATTCACAAAGACACTTACTAGGAGAGTCTTTGAAAGGCATGTGAAAGCTATGGGGATGCGAGATTTGTCATATTTACTCACTTAGTGCAAGTAGGAGATTGTTAGACGTGTATGCCCTAAGGAGTAAAAATGTAATATATTTTTGGAGACATTTTTATTAATAAAGATTTTTTTTTATTATTTATATACCAAATCTTGTCCTCTTTATATTCATATTTGTTTATTGTATGTTAAGCAAACAATAGTCTGAGACTGTCGGTCTAAACCGTTAAGAATTTGGCATATAATGGACAGATTATACAAAAGACACAATTCTTAAGGTGATGGTCTAAAACATAAGATCCGCAATCGAGGAAATAAAGTTGGGCACTTTATTCATGTAAAGATCATTATGTTGTCTATATCCCTATTGGGAGAGGGTTTGTCTTGGCCATTGGAGGTGGACTCCTTGAATAGTAACATTGGCACATTATTATAGGTGATGATGTGTTGGATCGGGACATAAAGTGAATTAATTTTGATCAATAATTCTGTCTCGGTAAATCGATTCACTTTAGACAATCATTTGTATTGTATCTTAATCTTGAGATAAATAGTGGCCCGTTGTCTTGACTTGTGTCTTTTGATGTACCAAAGAGTGACACCTACATTTTAATAGTGGTATGCATGCCAATATATTGGAGCCATGACTCTAGATAGCATAGACCTGTTATTCATAGATATAAAATCCATAGCTCCTCTTTAGGAGTAGTGATATCCTCTTATATGCATTATCCTGTAATTGGAAAACTAGAGCACTCAACCATTTGAATACATAGGTGTAATCAAATGGTATACCGTCCTTGGATAGTAAGTTTTTCGATGGTGAGATAATGAAACGTAAGATAAAAATAATTAGGAAGGTAAGACAAAACTTATCCTTAAGCCGGTTATGGATAATCCTATGGAGATACGATACACTATGATATGTGATAAAGACTTAGCTATACGGGCTTCGTAATTCTATATAGTTCGAGGGTGCAGCTCTAAGCTTTTAATGAAGTAGCGTTGGAGTTGATAATTATGAAATGTATATCTGGGATATTGGGTTTCATAATTATCAGGAGCTTGAACTACATAGGTCCATTTGGTCCCCTTTGCTATCTCACAAAAATCCTGTAACGATACGGTGTGTTTTTCCAATAATTGGTCACTTATGTCAAATTTATCAGATTGGTTGAAATTCGGTAAAATCAGATAATTCATGTCTGTTTATCGACTAAATTAATTTTGTGATAAAATTAATTCAAGATAAACTTGTTGAATTATCGAGATCAGTTAATTCATGTCTGTTTATCGGTTGGATTAAACTTGAATTAATTCAATATAAACTTGTTGAATTATTGGGAATTTATTTATTTTCCTAGAGATTATCTAGATAAAGTTGTTATAATTAGATAACTTCTCTATTGGGTTATTTGAATTAAAACTAAGACTTTATCCTATAGAATCTCGGGTGAAAAATAAAAGATTCGATGAGATTTTTTATCGACAGTTCGGCATGCTGATCTTTAGGTTCGGCTTATCGATGGGGCAAGTTCGGCATGCCAGTTAAATAGATTGGCATACCAATCGTGTGATAAAAAGATCATGCGTTTTCACGCGGATTTCATTAGATATTGATCCAAATTTGTTTTTGATTTGAATTTTGAGGCATTATCTAATAAGGACTAACTCTTGGGCCCAACCTTTATAAGAAGGGAGTGAGTCTCATTATTATTTAGATCAATTAAGAGATTAAGAGTGATACTCTACTAGTGAGATTTTGAAAACTCCCTGAAAGCTCTTGTTCACAAATCACAAACACTAGATTTGGGTTCTCTCAATTGGTTGGAAGGAGAGTCGCCTGATTGAAGAGTGGTACGTGTGAGCCCACACTCACGCCGATCGTGGATAGAGAATAGCAAAGAAGGCCAATTGGTTGAGGTCCTTCTGAAACGTTACTTCTCTTCATGGATTGTGGGAGCTTTTTGGCATTTTCAAGGTTAGTAAGATCTGGTTAATTTATGCATATAGCGTGTCAAGCTTGTGTTTTAGAAAATACTTTGATATAAACTTTTTAAAATTCTTCTACGTACTATTTTTCCAACAGGACACCCTTGCGTTTTGGATTTTGATGCAGACTTTAGATGAAAGTTTCTCTAATGTAGAGCATATTATGATGGTTTACAATGAACCATCATCTAAAGGATTTCATATTCCTGCCCCTTCAAAAATCAAAACCCTGATCAAAATAGTACCTCATTCTCTTTTTGAAAATCAAACCTCCTTCACTCTTAGTGTCACTGTCACCATCCTCACCGTTGTGAGTCTTTATCATACCTTTGAGCCTCTCTGCTATTGTAGCCATAGACTCCCCTCGCCTCGATAGCTATCCATGTCATTGCCTTGCCACCTGTCATCACTAATCATTGTCACCGTGCCGCTGTTGCATCATTATTTGGTAATCATTAATATAATTTGTATTCATTTTTAGTTTTTTTTCTCTATGTTTTTATTTATTTAATATTTTTCTTCATTATTTCTTTACTTAATAACTAGGTTTTATATTTAGGTTTTGTGAACAGATATGTTATGATTAGAAATTGTAATGTCGAAGCAAAATTAAGTATAGATTTCTTAATAACTACGTAGATAAGTTCATAAGAAAGTAGAAGTTTAGAACTCATAAGTACAAATTTCTATAACAATTTTGTTGATGCTTAGCCTTGGTTTACTGTATATCAACAGCACATGCGGCTGCATATGGTAGTCGGACTCTTCCTACTCATCTCGGCCTCCCAAGATGGACTGGCATAAGAAGAGGGACGCTTCAGAGGGAAGGGGGCACTGGTATGGTGCCAACCAGAGGCTCTCTGATGCTCAAGTCAGGTACCTGTTCGACAAAGTTCAAGAGCAAAGTTAGGTGGGAAAGAGCACGTTAACTTAAGGTACATTAAATGCGCTCAATTTATAGGCTATCACTTGAACCGAGTGTTTGGTGGGCTTGACTTGTGACTTGTGTCTCCCATTAAGATGTGTTAGGTAGCAGGTGATAAATGTCATGATCCTGCTGGTGGTTTGCTCTCTATCCGAGGGTTAGAATGAGCCCATACGTTGACCTTCTGTGGTGAGTTGTTGCCTAGGTGCAAGTTTTGTTAGTCCAACCGAGCACTTCATTCATCCCGAGGAGTCGGGGGCCTTGTTTGGCTACCGATTAGGGTGTAAGGGGCACCTCAAAGAGAAATGATGGCCATGGAGCTTTGAATTAGCTTATAGCGGTGGATGTCGAGCATGGCGGCCGAATAGCCGCAGAGGTGTTCCTTGGGAAATGCACCGAGCACACTCTCAACAAATTTAGTTCAAGGTTAGATACCTTTTGTAATAGTTAGAAAATTTACAAATTTAAATCTTGACTTAATCATGATTTATAATTTTGAATTTTCTTAATTAACGCACATTTTGAAATTCTTAATGACTATGAGTTTAGTAGCAAAAAATGTTTTAAATACACAATTTTATGTTTTTCATGTATGAAACATGTAGAAAATGTAATGCTATGATAGTACATTTAGATAATTAAAAATAATTATTCAGTGTGTTAAACTAAGCTTTTATAATTCAATAACTATATATATGAAGTAAAGCAAAGGTTTTCATAAGAATCTTATTAGAATATCTAAATTGAGATTTAGTTCAATAAAAGGAATTCCTAACTCAGTGTAATTACATAGGATCCCTATATGATGCTAGTTTAACAATGATCAACAACTCAATACCATATTTCATGTATGGTGAGCATAAAGTTCATGAGTGCATGATCACTCTTGATTTTAATGAAAATCACAAGGCATGATAAGAATTTTCTAAGTCATAAGGATTATTGGAAATTTGAAAATTGACAAGATCCCCTATTTGCACAATTAGTTATCTACAGGTGTCAATAATCACATGTAAAAATAATAATAATAGTAGTAGTAATAATAGTAATAATAATAATAATAATAATAATAATAATAATAATAATAATAATAATAATAATAGTAGTAGTAGTAGTAGTAGTAGTAATAGCAACAACAACAACAATAACAAAAACAATAAAAAAATGATAATAGAGTCTACAATCATTACAAGCCTCCAACGTAATACAATATCAAAAGCAGATTAACTTTAAATCTATATTGTGAAAAAGGAAAGTTCAAAAGCATCAAAAATTTAGACAAGGACCAATAAACGACTTTTGCCATAAGCAGTTCAGGTTTTTACCCATAAAGTACAAGATTATGCAAAGTTCATAATTTCTTAAGATGAAAAGGCGATTATTGAATGATGAATTGATAAAAAAAAAAAGGGAAATTAAGTTTCTTCTCATGAAAGCGAAGAATTTTCAAATACATACTTAAATTGTAAGTGTATGATAAGTGGGAATATACAAAAAATAAAAATAAAAATACAAGGATAGATGCAAGTTTTAGTTATTAGTTTAGCAATTCATATTTTAAGATTAGCTTAAGATCAATTTGATCAAGGAGAATATTTTACAGGGATAAAAAATCAAATTTTAAGATTTGATTAAAGCACTTAGAAATAGATTGTTATTTTTAGAACTTAAAAAAATGGCAAAAGTAGTTGAACACTAATTTTGGAAACAAAAGTGTTATTTGAAAATAAAATCATGAAATCCAGAAAATAAGCTTATATTAATAAAAGCGATTTGTTGATAGTGTAAAAATGTTAGTAAGATGAATAAATAGTAAAAGAATTAGTATTTAATAATTTATTTTTAGAAATACCAAGAATATCATAGAAGTACATGCAATAACATGTCATATTGCATACACATAATAAGATAAGTGAAGCAAGTAAGATAAAATAAGTTAAGGGTATCGTACTAACCTCTTGACCCACAGGAAGGCATTATGTTTAGTTTATTTTAGTTTATGATTTTGGTGTCGTTGGGGACCTCACGAACCCTAGCCTCTTGAGGACCACTCACAACCATTACGAACACCTAGGCCCATTCACTATAATAAGATAAGGCTTAAATGATTAAGCATAAAATGAGTCTCTATGCACACATAAAATGTCCATGTATGTTTTTATTGATTGTTTTTCAATTATGTCTAGTGAGTATAATTTTCTAGTTGCTATGAGAAAGCTCATTAGTTATGTTAATGATATAGGTAAAAAACATATCAGTAATATTTGATAGGCAGTAGTGAGCGGCGAAAGAATGGTGGAGGTAGAAATGGGTACTGCTTACACAAATGTAATTTCCACATTATGATTTTATAAATTATATATGTAAAAATGATTGAATGATATAACTCTACTTTGCCTTAAAAACTGAGGTTGTAGTCATACAACCCTAGTTTAGAAAATTCTAAGATCAAATCGTTGCAACAGATAGTGCAATAAATGTACATAAATTTCAAATAAGAAAATTATAATTATATTTAATTTTAGAAATATTTTTAAAAAGAAAGGCTTTATTTTAAGTTAAGAAAGGTTTTTAAAAGGAAAAAGTTTTAAGAAATGATTATTATTATGTTAAAAAAATTATTCTATAAATCTCAATATTTAACAATTAGATATGCTTGTGTACAAGATTATGTAATTAACACGTAAGAAGGGTTATTACAAAAATAATTTGAAAGTAGTCATAACTTATTTGTTGAATTTCTTAGGGTCTAGACTTGATTAATTTAGGTTTTTTAATTTTTTTATTTGTTTTGATAAATTGTTTCTATGTTAATTTAGGGATTAATTTTAATTTTTGTGTTAGTTTTAGTTTTAGTTTTATTGGTTTCTATATGTTAGTTTTAGTATTATTATATGTTAGTTATAATGTTATTCTTTATTTAATAGTTTTAATAAATGTTGGTATGTTATTATGTGTCAATTTTCATAAAAGTTTCTATGTTGTTGTGTTGGTAAGTTAAAATCATATTAGTATGAAATTGGTTTATTTTTTATTAGTTTTGGTTATTAATTGAATTTTTGTAATTAATTTAGAGTTACTACTTTTAGTTTTTGTTATTGCTTGTTTAATAGTTAATATTGCATGTGATTTTAATGAATATTGTTGGTTATTGCTTAAGAATTTATTATACTGGATAACGAATTCATTGATATAGAGGAGGAAATGATTGGAAGATAATTATGAGCTCAAGAAAAGAGAGCCTTTTAATCTCAATGTTGACGTAAAAAGTTGAGCAACCTTGATAAAACGTGTTTCAAGGTTAAGGTTGAAAGGTCAAAAAATACACATTGAATTTGACAAAAATAATTAAAGTATTGAAAAAGAAAGGGATGAGCTCCAAACCTTTATTGAAGTTTAGTTTGAAAGTAGGCTCTCATGACAATAAAGGATTGGAGAGAGAAGACCAATAAGGGTAATATGGAACATGTTTGGCAAGATATTGTTGCATCATTTACCGTTCCTGACACCATGAGGAAGTTGTTGATGAAAAGTGCCTTTAAGAGGGCACACGACTTTTGGAAAAACCTAAACAATACTTTTAGTGAAGGTCACAAAGAGGTCGTAATATTTTCAAGCTCCCGACAAAAGTATTTAAAAACTACCTTTTCATTAGTTTGGAACAATGGATGGAATTTGTTAAATACAAGATTAGTGAGGAGCAAAAGGAGATATCAAAAAAAGCAAACAAGATAAGACATTAAGAGATTTGATTTCTAACATTTTTGCGATTTAAAGCGTCAAAATGGTGTTTTGAGGGTGAAGAATGAGCCAGGTCTACAACTGGGGTCATCTAGATCAAAATGACCTATTTCAGAGGTTAAAAACAAATAAAAAACGCATGTTGTTTGGCCTTATGCTCAGCCAAATGACATGTCGCTTGGGCTCATGGAACTCGTTTTCCAGACAAAAAACGATATGTTGTTTTTATGGGCAGAAAAAGAAAAAAATTCCAAAATTAAAATATATATTTTTATGGCTATTTTCCCATATTTGAGAATTGAATGTTTTTGGGAAAAATTTAATAAAATTTATAGATTTTAATATTTTATGAAATTTTCATAATACCCATAATTTTGATTTTTTTTGTGAATTTGCATATTTTGGTAGAATTAATGAATATTTGTTATGAATATTATGTATTTTTGTGTAAATATAATTTTATATCTTTATGTGCATACATTATTCAAAATGTATAATTTGTGATTTTAATTATGCATACAATATTAAGTTGAATGATTTAGTACATTATAATTTTATATAATTATGTGCTAGATTATGCGCTTTGTGTGTATAATTATAATTTATGCATAATGAATATTCGTACATAAATTATTTTTTTTTTCATCTTTATTTATAATGCTTTATATTATTTGCAATTTATTCATGAACAAAATTTTAGAATAAATGTCTAGTGATTTAGATAATTTTAATTAATTAGAGTTTAGCCACAACAACCCTAATTATGCAAATATATATATATATATATAGAAAATAACATTTATTGTAGTTGATCATAATTCATATAATAAATGTTGTCCTATAGGAATTTTTATTATATTTGTATGGTTAATTAGGATAGAATATCAAATTATATTTCTTAATTTACCTGTAGGAATTAAGAAGTGAAACATAATTGGATAGTTTTATCATAAAATTAAGTGAATTTAATTAAATTAGAACTTTAACCCACAAGCAAGTTTATGTCACTAGATTGATAATTTTAAAAGCATGATTTATATTGGTAAAACATGATATATGTTTATTAGTCTCAAAAAATTTAGTAATGTAAGCACGTAATTTTTATGCAGCCTTGCAATCTACGAATTACTCTGATATTAAATATGAAATTCCCAAACTTAGAGGGGACAATTTTAAAATATGGAAGGAGAGAATTTTAAAATATGAAATTCCTAGGCTATACTATCAGGAAAGACAAACCTGTTGTTGCTAACACTAGCAATGCGGATGAAAAGGCTCTTTGTGCTGGTATTAAAGGTTCCATTAATCAGTATAAGAATGTCAAAGCATTGTTGAAAGCTATTGATGAGTAGTTTGCAACATCAAATAAAGCACTTGTCAGCACCTTCATAATGAAATTTTCATCCCCAAGTCTCACCAGTGTCAAAGGTTTGCGTGAACACATCATGGAGATGAGGGACATTGGGGCCTAATTAAAAGTACTTAAGGTTAATATGTCTGAATTTTTCTTGTGCACTATATATTAAACATTCTTCCATAGTAATATGGACCCTTCAAAAGATCCTACAATACACATAAGGATAAATGGTTAATTAATCAACTTACAACCATGTGTGGTGAAAGTGCGTTACTGGCCACATAAGAAAAGAATCAAAAACAAGCCAAACAAAAGAAGAAAGGGAAAATACCTATCCATGGTGGAATCAAAAATGAACCCAAGTGTTTTTTTTTTTTTTTTTTTGGTAAAAGGAAGGGATACATGAAGAAGAATTGCATTAAATTCCATAACTAGCTTCAAAAGAAAGGTAATCCAATCCCATTTGTTTGTCATAAATATAATATGGTTGATGTTAATCATAATATATGGTGGATTGATTCTAGTTCTACAATCTATATTTCGAATACCTTGTAGGGTATGTGAACTAAGGATGCTAGTGAGAAGTGAATAAAGCATTATATTCAGGAAACAAGATACATGACATGCGAAGACAAATGGGACATGTACTTTAATTTAAAGTAGTGATTTTATTTTGAATTTAGAAAAGACCTTTCATATTCCTAGTTTCTCTAGGAATTTAATTTTAGTTTCAAGCCTTGCATCGTTGGGACATTTCTTATGTTTTTCAAGGATATCTTCCAGTTTGTTTTATAAATCTGATCTTATTGGGAATGATACATTGTCTGATGGTTTTTCTCTATTAATTTACAAAATGATACTATTTATTCATACAGGTATAAAACGTTATGTTATGAATGAAGATTCCTCTATATTGTGGAACCGAAGATTAGGACATATCTCCATAGAAAGAATTAACGGATTAGTAAATAATGAAGGACTTAGTACTTTAGAGTTTACTAATTTTAACACTTATGTTGACTACATTAAGGGAAAACAAATGAACAAGCATAAAAAAAATGTGAAGAGGAGTGCAAACATATTTGAAATCATACTTTAAGACATTTGTTGTCCAGACATAGACTCGTATAGTCCAAAATACTTCATCTTTTTCATAGATGATTACTCACGATACATGTATCTCTACTTGCTTTATAACAAAAACCAGGCATTGGATGCTTTTAAGATTTTTAAAGCTAAAGTCGAGAAACAATACGAAAAGCAAATTAAGATCATGAGATCTGACAAAGGTGGAGAATATTATGGTAAATACACTGAGAATAGATAAGCACAAGGTCCATTTGTAAAGTTTTTTTCACAAACATGGGATAGTTGCCTAATACACATGCTTGGTTCTCTAGACCACATGGTGTGGTGAAAAGAAGAAACCAAACTTTAATGGACATGGTGAGGAGTATGCGTAGTCACTCCAAACTACCTAAATCCTTGTGGATTGAAGCTCATAAAACAATTGTATATATATTAAACTGAGTTCCAATTAAGGTTATAAGACGCTATTTAAATTATGAAAAGGTTGGAAACCGAGTTGGCAACATTTACGCATTTAGGATGTCCATCTAAAGTAAGAGTTTATAATCCATGAGAAAAGAAACTAGATCCAAGGACCATTAGTGGGTATTTCTTTAGCTATGCCAAAAGTTCTAAACAAAACAGATTCTATCATCCATCTCACAACATTAAAATTATGGAATTAAGAAATGTAAAGTTTCTTGAGAATGACTTGATCAGTGGGAGCTATCTATCGCAAAACATTGTTTTTGAGAAAGATCATTTTGATGCTCAACCTTCCTACTCAAGTGATAGATTGATTATTGTTCACAACACTCCTCAAGTTCAAATAAGTGTTGAACAACCGATCATTAAAGTTCCAAAAAATGCTGATAATAATCCAATAGATCAAATTATTTAGGAAATGCCTCAAATTGTTGAACAACGAGTTGAACAACATGTTCCTCAGGATAATATTGATACAACACTAAGAAGATCTACTAGAATAAAGAAATCAACAAGCCTAGCGACTATTTTGTGTATTTGCAATAGTTGAACAATAACATCAGAGCCGAAAATGATCCTAAAACATTTTCACAAGCCATGAGTTGTAAAGAATCAAATTTATGGTACGATGCCATGAAAGATGAGATGAATTTTATGGCATCTAATAGAGTCTGGGATCTTGTCAAGTTACCCAATGGTGTAAAAGTCATGGGTTGTAAATGGGTCTTTACGATAAAGAAAGACTCATTGGGCAATATTGAAAGATATAAAGCAAGACTCATCGCTAAAAGATTCACTCAAAAGGAAGGAATTGAATACCAAAAGACTTTTTCTCCTGTATCTAAGAAAGATTCTTTTCATATTGTTATGGCATTAGTTACATATTTTTATTAAGAGTTGTAACAAATGGATGTGAAAATGGCTTTTCTTAAGGGAGATCTAGAGGAAGAGGTTTACATGAGACAACTAGAAGGATTTTCCTCTAGTGATAGTGAGCATTCGGTATGCAAGATTAAGAAATCCATATATAGATTGAAACAACAATCCTATCAGTAGTATTTGAAATTTCATGATATTATCTTTTTATTTGGTTTGTAGAGAACATTATAAATCAATGTATATAACAAAAAAAAGCTCAGTGGGAGCAAAATTTATTTTCTTAACCTATATGTGGATGATATTTTACTTGCAGCCAATTATAAGGTTTTGCTACATGAGGTGAAACAATTTCTCTTTACAAACTTTCATATGAAGGGCGTGGGTGATGCATCTTATGTCATATGCTTAAATATCTATAGAGATAGACTTAAAGGAATTTTAGGTTTGTCACATAAAATCTATATCAATAAGGTTTTAGAGAGGTTTTGGATGAAAGATTCTTCATCAAGTATAGTTCTCATTGTGAAAATGATAAATTTAATTTGAACCAGTACCTCAAAAATGACTTCTAATGGGAACAAATAAAGAGCATTCCATATGCTTTAGCTCTTGGAAGCCTGATGTATGCTCAAGTCTATATAAGTCCTGACATTGCATTTGCTATGGGAATGTTGTGAAGATATTAGTGTAATCCAAGTATGGACCATTAGAAAACTACAAAGAAAGTGATGAGATACCTTCAAGGGACCAAAGACTATATGCTTAGATATAGACAAACTGAAAATCTACATCTGGGTACATTTTTATGTTTGTTGGTGGTGCTGTATCATAGAGAAGCGCAAAATAGACTTTGACTACTATTTCTACTATGAAGGCTGAGCTCGTATCTTGTTTTGAGACTACTACATATGGTGTATAGATGAAGAGTTTTATTTCTGGTCTTAGAATTATGGATTCCATTTCTAGGCTATTAACAATATATTGTGATAATTCAATTATAGTTTTTATGGCTAAAAGTAACAAAAGTGGTAGTCGAAGTAAACACATCGATATTAAGTATTTAACCATAAGAGAACGTGTTAAAGGTAAAACAGTGGTCATTGAATACGTTAGCACTGAATTGATAATAGCTCATCCTTTGACAAAAAGCATACCACCATTTAGATTTAAGGATCATGTAGAAAAGAGTAGGACTTGGTTCCTTTGTGTAATTTTTGTTGGAAGAATGGATTTAATTTTCAATGAAACTCTATTTCAGTTAGTGATATTTTCCCATATTTGTTTTGTGTACGCATTTATTTATTTATTTTGAGAAATATTATTAAGTTTAGGACCTAGAATAAACATAAGATTTATTCATTATACATTAAGAGATGCAATATGTTGTGATACATAGAAGTTTATACTCGCCTTAGATGGCCTATCGCCATGATTCATGTGTTTTGTTTCTTACAACAGTAAATAATAGAATTTATGGGCCAAGTAGGAGAATGTGGAAAATTAGTGTACATGCACTAATCAGTGCTATATGCACTTATATTAAAAAACCCCATTGATTACAATGTGCTTTATGCACTAAGACAAAAGTGGCCCATAATTTCGTTTGGGCTGGTTACGGTTTTGGACCATATGCTTTGTGATGGACAAAACATATTGTATATATAGTTTGGGTCCCTAATGGCTGGCTTTCTCTCCTGAGTTTACACCATCATTCTGAGACTGCAAATGCTTGGTAGCTCCTAAACCCGTCAAACAGAGGAAGGCAGCAAATTTCAAGTTGAGACTGCACAGTGAATGATAGCAATGGTAGGAGGTAATTTTCAATCACGTTTCCGCTTTATGATCTTGTATGCTTATTGTTTATTGCATATTAGATCGTATTTAACTTTAACATTATGGGATGAAGATTGTTTGTACCTGGAGAGAGAGGGGAGAGAAAGCACGTCAAAGTGTTTGTCGTAGGTGTAGAGGGATTAGATAGAGAGAGAGGGAAAAAAGAAAAGAGATTGAATTGTACTATGTGTGCCATAAACTTTTTTTTTTAAGTTTACTTGTGTCATAAAAATAAAATAATACAATAGAAATAAAAAGAATGCCATAAGGCGTAATTTTATCAATTCTGTACACAAATACGATGCAAAATAGCACGCTCTATCCATTTTATGTGACTCCAGACTCACCTTCACACTGCTGGGAACAATGTATTTATATATAAACTAATATACTTTTAAAGAAGTCGTTAGCAAATTGTATTACAGGCTAGGATGACGTTGTTTCTTTTTGCAAATTTAGTGCTGTGACCAATTACTATTAATTTTTCTTTGAGGGTAACCAATGATTATTTTTACTTCCTCGTTGAAAAAGGAAAAAAAAAAAAAAAAAACTGCTTCCATCGAGGCGGGAAAAAGTATATGTGATATTTTCTCAATCGAGGATAGCCGGTAATGTATAAATTGTCACAGTTAGCGTTAAGGATATATGAATTCCATTTTTTAAAAAAAAAAAAAAAAAGAGAAAGAAATCATCTTCAAGGAAAAAAAAAAAGAGAAAAAGGAATGATGAAGATAAGAGCAAGACATAATTGTACATAAAAAAAAAAAAAGAAAAAAGAAAAAAAGGAGACAGCACAAAGGAAGCGTTTGGGCAAAAGCGCCGTGTCGGCTAGTTTTGACGCAATGCATGTTCCGTCTTCTAGTAGGTAACCGACAAAATATAGGAAAAGCTATGAAGCAAATTACCAAAAACAAGCAAAGCCTGACGCTGTGGATCCTCTTAGAGGATACGGACGAAGGATTAATGAGACATAAAACATAATAATGGTCGTGAATTTATGAATATTTTTATATAACTTAAAATAATATCATTAAAATAAATAATTATTATGTAATTATATAATATAAAGCGTATTATTATGCTAATTACTATATACTTATGGTATTTTTAAAATATTCTGAAAATTATATTAAAGTTTAATTTCACCATAATATTATTGTTGCAAGAGGTTTATTTTTTTTTTCCAGTACATATATATATCTATACTAGGAAAGATTTTAATGGAGGTTCCAAATAAAAAAAATTATGTAAAAAAGGAAAATAGATGAAAAGTTGATGGGAACCATTGCTTGTGGTGGGGCCTCTTAAACATGCCATCTTTCCCTCTATAAATTAGAAGGCAATCGCTTTGCCACCATCTTTCCCTCTTTCTCGTAAGGTCTTGAATATCCATAGTGTTAAGCAGAAGGAAAATGTCCAACAGCAACGGCGTAAGAGATGAAGCAAACGTTCCGTTATTGGAAGATCAAGATTTATCAAAAGAAGGAATAATTCAAGATCATAATTATCATGATGATCAAGAACTACCTCTTAGACGGAGGGTCTGGATTGAATCAAAGAAGCTATGGCACATAGTGGGCCCAGCCATCTTCAGCCGAGTCGTCTCCTACTCCATGCTCGTCATCACCCAAGCCTTCGCCGGCCACCTCGGTGACCTCGAGCTCGCGGCCATCTCAATCTCTAACAACGTCATCGTCGGCTTCGACATCGGTCTTATGGTAAATTTTCATTTCTTTCTCCATAACCAAAAGCAGATGCAGTAAAATATATATTTCTCGTTTTTCTTGAATATTGTTACCTTTTCTATTTTGTTCGTAAAAAATGCAAAATGTTCAAAATTTATACATCAAGCGCTAATTACCGAGAAAATAGTACCATGTTATTAGCGTTCACATTTTTTTTCTTAATTCAAAACTAGAAAACCTCAACATTTTACTATTTTTGGGCGCATATTTTCCTTTTTTTTTTTTTTTGAAACCGTTAATTATTCATTTTTCTTTTGCACTGAAAATTTTAATACGAACCTTTCGACGTACTCTTATTTAAAATCCTTTTTTGTCCCTCCCAAGTAAAGCTAACTTCTTCTTCTTCTTCTTCTTCTTTCTTTTTTTTTTTCCGAGAACAAATTGTCCTCTTGCTAATTTCTTTTTTCTTTGGTTTAAAAAATTTGAACATGAACACTTCTATATAAATATATATACACCTTTATTCAATAATCTTATTTTTTATTATTTTCTTCTTCTTGTACACATATTGTCCCCCTGTTGTTTTGAAAAATTTTAGCATGACCACTTCTATGTTCTCTTATGTCAAATTTTTTTCCTTTTTTATAATATTTTTACCAGCTCGGAATGGCGAGCGCGTTGGAAACCCTTTGCGGGCAAGCATACGGGGCAAAGAAATACTACATGCTGGGAGTATACATGCAGCGTTCGTGGATAGTCCTCTTGATCTGCTGCGTCTTCCTCTTGCCTCTTTACCTTTTTGCGTCGCCCATTCTGAAGCTGCTGGGCCAGCCGACGGAAGTGGCGGAGCTTTCGGGCGTCGTAGCGGTCTGCATGATTCCACTCCACTTCAGCTTCGCCTTCCAGTTCCCTCTTCAGCGGTTCATGCAGAGCCAGCTCAAGACTGGCGTCATCGCCTGGGTGTCCCTTTTGGCGCTGGCGGTCCACGTGCTCGTCAGCTGGCTGTTTGTGTGCCAGTTCAAGCTTGGCGTCATTGGCACAGCCATTACATTGAACTTCTCTTGGTGGGCTTTGGTGTTTGGGCTTCTTGGTTATGCTGTTTGTGGCGGTTGTCCTTTGACTTGGGCTGGTTTCTCCACTGAGGCGTTTTCTGGCCTCTGGGAGTTTATTAAGCTCTCCGTTTCTTCTGGGGTAATGCTATGGTACATACGTCTCTCCTCTCTCTCTCTCTCTCTCTCTCTATCAATTTCAATCAAAATGATTTAGCCGACCTTTTTTTTTTCTGACAATAATTTAGGGAACTTTTGCGGAGTGAAAGAGTACTTTCTGAACGTGATGTATATATATCTTTTTTTTGAATTGCAAGCAACGTATGGGAAAAGAAAAACAGACGGTCCCAAAAGTACAAGATTAATGGACATTATTTACGATAAAAAAAAGTGGACATTTTTTTAATCACACCACTCATTTCTCAAATAGTTTATTTTTCTACATAAAATTAATTATAGTGGAAACTTATTATAGTATTAAATATTTATCAACAGACGTTATTTGATTATAATACAATCCGTGGTATAAGATACATATAGGCATTTACGGTATTTATCAGTAGAGAAGTTATTTTTAGCTTTTTAGTCAAAATCATTTGAAGAGTACTTGAATAACCTTCCACGGAGCTTCATTCATGTAGAGGAGCTTTTCTTAAAAAACGTTTTAAAAAACATGTAACAAAATATGAATAAGATATAGCCAAGTAAAGCTATAGATTTTATCTATAAATACTGCGACCTAAACCAGAAAAAAAAATATAATGCTAAAGATCAGCCACATAATGCTACTGTTAATAGTAGGCAACGTCTAAGTCCTAGGGTTTTGATTTAGTCCAAGAAACAGTAGTAAATTTTTTAGTAGTTATATTAGAAAATAAAAAAATTATAACAATCTAAAACTCTCACATATTATAACTTTCAAACAAATATTTTTAGCCAACCGTTTAGCCAAACACCTTATTAAATTTTTTGCTTTCTAACGTACGTACTTCCATCACAACGCAGCCTGGAAACTTGGTACTATCAAATACTCATTTTGATGACTGGAAATCTGAAGAACGCAGAGATTGCTTTGGATGCTTTATCTATATGGTATGTACTCTCCATTCATTTGATTCTCATTTTTCTATTCACGTACTAAAATGTAACACGCACTATCATGAGAAATCTTGAAGAATTCTCGTTTAACGTAATAAAAAAATTTGGTTTTTTGAGGTCCCATATTCTACACGTATACAAACTCTGTAATGTGTCTTTCAATAATTTTTAATGGGCATGACTATATCTCCTTTTGCACGTAGCATGACAATTAACTCGTGGGAGATGATGATTCCTCTTGCATTCTTTGCTGGAACCGGGTAAATTCCTCTTGACCACATGCTTTATTTTTGGCCTTTATGTTTGCCATTTAACCATCAATTTATAAGGTTAATTTTTGCGGTTACATCAAACTATTAACATTTTTTAACTTGCATATAGTTTATGCTTAAGCTGACTAGTATTAGCAAATATTTATTAACCTAACAAGGAGTCACACTAAACTAATAATGTAAGTTTATTGACCAAAATTTGATGATGAAGCGGATGTTTGGTAAGAGTGAAATAAAATAAGATGGAAAAAAATAAATATATCGCAGGCAAAACAATTAAAGGGAAAAGGAGGATATTTGTTTTATTTGTTGTGAATTTCTTCCTCTAATACTTTTATATGTTGTAGAGATCAATTCAATGCCTCCTCTTTTTTCTTTTGACAACCAACCATGTGTCCTCAAACTCTTCAACTAAATCTCTACGTTTCTCCTTTCTTCCACCTTTCTCTCTTGTCAAACAAGTTCTAAGAAATGAATTCACTAATCTATCTTCTTGTAATTTGTCAATGTACATCCAGTTAGAATACATGTCGTGCGTCTTACTAGAAAACAAATAGCTAAATTAGCTACTAAATTTATCTTCTTGTAATTTGCCAATAATTCATGATGTTGAGCGCTACAGAGCTCACCTTATTAGAGGAAAAAGAAAAACTTTTTTTTTTTTGGTTTTGAGATAATGTCGGTTGTGAAATATTACGTACATAACCATACTTTTATATAATTAGAATAATTTCTTCCAACTGAAGTTTGTGGAGCACTTGCATTTTTGTTTTGATAGTGACACTTCCTGGCTGCATGATGTTCGGACACTTGAAATAAGCAATTCAATTATTGTTCCTCAAACAATGAAAACGAATGCATTAGAGGTGCATATAGAGATCATTAACCTACATAGTTTAATTTATAAGTTGGTCCTTCAATAACAGAAAGTAATAAAAATAATTGTAAGTTGGTATATTTATTTTTCAAATTTGAATGTTACATATATGCAGGGTGAGGGTGGCAAATGAACTCGGAGCCGGTAATGGCAAAGGGGCCAAGTTTGCAACTACAGTATCTGTAATTACATCGATTGTAATTGGACTCTTCTTCTGGTGTGTGATCATAATATTCCACAATAAGACTGCCTTGATATTCACCTCAAGTAAACCCGTCCTTCAAGCAGTAAACAAACTATCTCTTCCATTAGCCTTCACCATTCTGCTCAACAGTGTTCAGCCTGTACTCTCTGGTAACACATTCCGTCTGTGCTAGTTATCTTTACACATATTTTATTCGATTGTTTGTAATGGCCATCTAATCAATTAATTTTGTATGCTCAAAATATTTAGCAATGGTATTATGAAACTTTTGTTTAAACAGGAGTGGCTGTGGGATCTGGGTGGCAATCCTATGTCGCATACATAAACTTGGGTTGCTATTACCTCCTTGGAGTGCCGTTTGGGTTTTTGATGGGGTGGGGATTCCATCAAGGAGTGTTGGTAAGTAGTTGTGTGTTATTAAAGGAGGAAAAGAATTGGCAATAAAAAAAAAGTGAGAAAAATGATTTTCCACCGGTTCTATTGGTGGTAGGCCTTCTGTATATGTTTGGTGGGACAGACCCGATGCGACTATATGGCACCAAGGACCTTGATTAAAATGTGACTGAAAAATTAATTAAATAAAAAAGTGCAGTCTGTTACAAAGTTCTTTAGTAAATTAAGAGAGCACACAATGTCAAGTTTTTTTAATACATATATATATATATATATATCAATATTGACTGTTGTAGTAATTCTAAATATTCTCGCATAAATTGACAAAATTAGGGAATTTGGGCTGGTATGATCTTTGGTGGGACTGTAGTTCAGACCTTGATCTTAACTATCATTACGATTCGATGTGACTGGGAAAAAGAGGTATGTATTCCTCTAGAAGTTACTCGGGTTCTTAATTTTTCTTTCATAAATTCACATAATTCTCATTTTTCTCTGATAATGATTTGGGTAAATTTACAGGCAGAGAAAGCACAAAGGCACGTAACGAAGTGGGCTGAAGCAAACCAAGAAGAGTAACATATGTTAATCTCAAGGCAAACCATACCTGACATGAGAATCTATGGATTCACGAGTCACTCGTGATGCAGGCTTTCACGCCTTCGTCCGGTTCTCCGTAATTTGATTGGCATAAATGTGACATATATTTGTATTATTCACTTCTCTTTATGCCCCTTCAATTTGCATTTAAAATTGTTTCCAAGTTACAGTTTTTGATCAACTCTTGCTCTGGAATCACCTACCAAATTCTTTATCATATGGCTCAAATAATATATGAATAGAGATATAGAAAAGAGGGCATATGGAAAACAATTTAGACAAGTCAATGCATCTTTAATGTCCGAGTAGAATTTCGGTATGATAATTAAGTACTTGATAGTTTTACTGATAGAATCCAAGTAGTCAAGTTAAGGGTTTTTTTTTTTTAAACGACCCGAACACCTGTTTCATGTAAAGATTCGTCAATTTCACGATTTTATGATTAGAGTGAATTCGTTAGTATACAATATCATTAACTGTTACAAGGATATTACTAGAAATCAGTTTAAGATAAGGAGATCTTTCATCTTAAAGTCAAAGATGAATGGAGTTTATTAACAAAAAACATTAGATTAAATAGATTAGAATATCAAGTATAAGCTGTAATGGCACAATTTCCCAAGCTGTTACTTGATTGCTCTTTGCTTAAACTTAAACTTAATCTTATTCATGAAAGTACAAAATATTTTTTCTTTTTAACATCATGAAAATACATAATTATATTACTTAGTCTTTCCAGTAACATTTTATAAAATATTTGATTGCTTATAATTACAAGCCATTTACTTATACATTCATGCAAAAGCAGTGCTAACTTACTACTAGACCATGACATACTATTAAAATAAAATATCATCAAAAAACAAAATTAAAACTTACAACGGTATCCACAACCCATCATCGTATTTATCCTACCGCTATGCCTAGCTCATCACTATTCATACCGACCTCTTAGCAAGATTTCCTAGAGCATGAAGGTTCTAGATAAGCTTCCACTCAGCAAGTCCAAACACATCTCATAGAACATTTTACAAGATTACAACAATAATGCAATGCATGATTTCATTTATGCTTGCTTATAAACATCTTTATAATTTATCTTTTTATTTTGGGCCCAAGTGATTATACTTAGTACGCATGATCATCAAACACTAAGATCGTATCTTAACTTGATGCTCCTCTTGGGTCGAAAGGCTTATATATCTCACCTTAGTGGAGATTGGTATGACACTTTATTATCTAATCTTTTCTTTCTTAACTTTGAGGTTTAGATTACTAACTTTGTAATCTTAGTGAACATGCTTCATGCAATGACTTGGTATTAAAGACAATATGCATAACATTTGTAATTATAGAGCATTCATCAATAAAGCATATAAAAATCAATTTTTTCATGCCATGGGTGAGGTTTGGGACATACTCGAACCTTCTGTTAACGCTCCTCTTAATTCCTATTTCTTTTGTTAGTTGACTTTGTATCATGTTAATGTGACAACCGAGTATTAGTTCGTGCCTATGTTAATGGTGTAATTCTACAACGTTCACTTAGGTAATTTAAAGCTAACTAACGTCTTCTTTAATTTAAAACTTTGAGCTTAACCAGTAAGTCTGTGTCTGTTTTAACTGTTTTTATAAAATAAAGTTTTTGCCCTCAACGGTTCTAAAAAAAATAACTAAAATTTTTGGAACAAAATTTACGATTTCTTGCTACGCAAAATAGTGCAGTAAATCTACTTATGCAGTGAGGAAAAAAAATAAAATTTTTCTTATTTTTACGGTTTTGGCCCTATGAAGATCATGACATTTTTGCCCCTAATAGGTCTTGAAAAATTTTCAAACTCTTTGGAAATAAACTTGGGTTGATTTGCTGCTCAAAATAGTGGATAAAACCAGACTATGTAGTGAAAATATAATTTTCATTGATTTTCACAATTTTGGCACGAAACTTGAAAATTTTTATCTTTTTGCCCTCGGCACGAAAAAAAAACCTTTTTGCCCTAGGTAAAAATCAATTTAAGTCTTTATATGATGATGTACTTAGACTCATCATGAGATGCCATTCACATCCATCTTGGCTTAAGTGTGGTGCCAATATTAGTAGGTTTTTAACCCAAAGTTTAGTTTAAAAACTAGATTAGGTGTTGAGACAAATTAAACTTTGTCTATAAATAGAACCCTTTTTTTTCAAGCTAGCATTTTTTACTTCTTCTTCCATTTTCTCTAAGTTAAAAACCAGTTCCTACACAAGCTCCATTGCCAAAGTTTCTTTCTTTCCTCACACTCTTGATCACTAACTAAAATTTCTAAGAAGGAGGAATAGCTAGAGTCTTCAAGGATTTGATCTTTAAGGGCATTTCCAAAACTTTTTCTCCTTTATTTTAGGTTTGAATAAAGTTTACATTTTTCTTAAGTTGGTTATGAATTTGTGATGAAATGTATGTAATAAGTCTATTAGCTTGTTGGTATGGTTTTTACATTCTTTATGTTGTAAAAGTTTAGTTTATATATGTTTTAGTTTAGTATTGTATGGTTTGTGTTTGTAGAAAATTTTCCTCGCCAACTTTGAACTAAAAAACAAAGCCCTTAGGGTCTGATTTCAAAATTTTTCCCAAAAACAAAACTTTTAGATTTTGACGCTCTGAACAAAACTCTGTGACTGGACAAAA
This sequence comes from Artocarpus heterophyllus, assembly GCA_025403435.1. Lineage (NCBI taxonomy): Eukaryota > Viridiplantae > Streptophyta > Magnoliopsida > Rosales > Moraceae > Artocarpus > Artocarpus heterophyllus. Next base: position 14,984,826 of record CM046328.1, read on the forward strand.
ATATATTTTTGACACTACGTCAGGTTTCCAAGTAGTTTTTCAAAACTGCCCAAAATAGTGGAAAAGTTATCAAAAACTATCCACCACATGCAACCACTATTTTTAGCCGATTTAGGTATAAATAACAATTTTTGCCAAACACAAAAGTCTTAGATTTCGAGGAGACAAACAACTTTTGTGAAGAAAACCTTATCAAATTCTACCATGAAAATATAGTTTTGGAGAGTTTTCTAAAACTATTAAAAAATTATCAAACGATGGCTGCCACAATTTTTAAGCATTCACAAAACACGAAAGTTTTTAATCGCAATGAAACAAATAAATTTTGTGAAGAAAAAAAGTTGAAATTCTACCTTTATAATATAATTATAAGTAGTTAAATAGGCTGCTAGTTTTTAATTGGTAAAGGCAGTCTCTGTTTTAAAAAAAATGACCATCAAAAAGTTTGAACTATAATTATTGCAGAACACAAAAGTTTTAGATTTCAACAAAATGGAGAACTATCTTGAAGAAAATTTTGTAAGAATCTATCTCTAAACTGGACTTTAAACTGGAATAATAAAAAGAATCAAAACTTTTTAGAAAAAAGTTTAATTGGTAAAGGTTGCAAAAATCATCAAAAAAGGATATATTAAAGACAGAAAACAAAATTTTTTGTAAACACTAAAGTTTTATACCTCGTCAAAATGAGAAACTTTCGTGAGTAAAAATTTTAAAAAGAAAGCTGTCTTTAACATATAGTTTTACCTCTTGGTACTAGTTTTTCAAACAAACATCTATTTATCTGCAAAATTCTAATTTACAACAAACAGAGAATTTATAGCTCCCGAGAAACTATACGAGTCTACAGTTTATTGTTCTATCACATTTGAACATTATTTAGGATATGATTTTGAACATGAAACTTTGGTTATACAAACATGGTTTTCCTACAAGACTTGACATGAATTTTAAGATTGAATTTGTAAAAGCCCAATATGCTAAACCCATAGCATCATGAGGCTAGATACGAGCCGAACACCCGTACTAGTTTAAAAGCCCCTCTTGGGTCTAAGTTATGATGATATAGTATTTGGAATGTCTTAAGAATGCTTCTAGACTTAATGGACCTTAGCACAATTACGAGCCCAACAAGTGTAAAAAGGTCAAAGTTATTTAGGGCTTGCCTCATGGATTACATAATTATTAAATTTTTTAATTAAATTATTAGACCCAGTAAATGAATAAGATAATTAATTAATTATCAATCTTAGCACGTTTAAGTAAGGGCAATTAAAGAAACTAAATTATGATGATTTAATCAATTAATCCCTGTAATAAAAATGACAATGATTCCTACAGTCCTTTAATAAAGGAAGATATGTCTTAACAAAAGATTAAATTCATTTGCGATTATGCTAAGTCTCGATAGTGTAAGACAAGATATGTCTTAATGGGTGTTTTCTATCGAATTTATCAAATAGTGGATAAGTACATGGTGAGTTAGCAGATCCTATTTTTCGAAATCAAGTAAGTAGGAATCTAGCGTATGGCATAAAAACTACAGTTTTCAAATTAAGATGTTTTTATATGTTTTATGAAAACTATGAAAATACATGGTCAGTGTTATGGCAGGTTATGTTATGATATGCTATGTTGAGAAATGCCATGTCTATGACTAATTATATTTATATTATGCCATGTTTACGTTATTTCATATGTTATGTGTGATGTATGCAATGTTAATTATATTGCATACTCACCTTATGTCAGTATAGTTATGTTTAAAAAATGTGATGTTATGTAGTAAGATGTCATACTGCGTATACACAATAAGACAAGTGAAAAGAATAAGATAAGATAAGTTAAGAGTGTTTTATCAACCTCTTAACCTACGGGGAGGATTCAAGACCTCTCAACTTACAAGGGGGTATTTAGTTTAGTTTATGATCTAGGTGTCAATAGAGACCTTCGTGAACCCTAACTTTTTGATGATCACACGCAACCAGTATAAACACTTGGATCCATTAACTATGATGAGATAGGTCGACAAGACATGTTCATAATGAAGCATAACCTACTCATGCATGTTTTGTTAAATATTTTAAGCTATGTTTGCGAGTATAAATTTCTACTTGCTAATCAAAAGCTCAGTCAACTATGTTCATGCTGTAGGTAAGAAACTTATTAGTAACACTTGATGGGCAGTGGCAAGCGGGGGACAAATGGTGAAGATGGGAATAGATCAGCTCATAACTAAATCTTCCATAGGTAGGTCTAAAATAAATTATGTTTATACATTTCACTAGTTTTCAAGTATGTATGTTCTAATAGTTTTGTGTAGTTACATTATTGAAGACCAAGGTTGCAGTTATACAACCTTAGTCTAGAAAATCTTAGGGTGGTTTAAAATGTTTCAATATATGGTACAACAATATATATATATATCTATATAATATGCAAATTTTAAATATGAAGATTAGAACAAAGTTTTATTTTAAAAATGGTTTAGAAAGTTTTATTTTAAATTAAGAAATGTTTTAGAAGAAAATGTTTTTAAATTAGTTTAGAAAAAAAATTATTCCATAAATATAAGTTTTTTACACTAAGTTCAATATTATGTAGTTAAGTAACAATCACATAAGTAAGGTCATTACAGGCTACATATTTGTAGAAGATGTCAACCAAGAAGACCTTCAACCGCATTGATGGTGTGAGGAAGGACATAAAAAGCATGTGAAGGAATCTTTAGTTTGCTCACTAGGGTGTTCACATTAAGTTTGGATGTATGATTAAGAGGGTTGATGATTTTCTAATAGTGATTTGTGTGAGGGAATTTCTAAGAAATCTCTAGTCTTGTTAGGTGCGACATTCTTTAGGAAGTGAGTTTGGCTTTGGGCTAGTTTATGTGAGGTTGTTAGCTTGGTGGGATTCCCTCTAGGTGGTGGTGTATCTCAAAGAAACCAAGTGGTGGTCGAAGTCATAAAGCCTTGGTAAGAGGAGAAATGGTGGTGGGGAATTGGTGGCTTGATGATGTTGTAAAATGATGTATAATGGTGTATGTGTGTTTTATGGCTGATTGCATAGGTATTTATAGGCAAGAGCGGAGCCCTCTATTATCCTATAGTTCTCTTGACTGGGTTAAGGATTTTTCTATTTGGGGTTTCTAGCTAGGGGTTGTTTAAAACGGTTTCCTAATAGATACCTTATATCGTAATCCCATGGGAGGGAAAATTTCCCTCCAAAAGTTTCCAAAATCAGTTCAGGCATTGAGCTTTAAGCTGACAGCTCTTCCTGTCCCTTGGCCACCTAAAATTCCATTTCAGTTGTGCTACAGGGAATGCTTCGAAAGTTGCAGTCAATGTTTTGTCATTTTTGTATAAGGATCATGCTTGGAGAAAATGCCTCAGATTTGATCGAGTTTGGGAAAAAGATAGGTTTTGACCCCTTATTTGATTGTGTCAAGGGAGCCAGCTTATCCATGTAAGATGACCAGCCCTAGTAAGGAAATTTGGTGGATTAATAGTGCTAAGTGTCTTGATTGGGTCAGGTAGGCTGCTCTTGTAAATTGGGCTAAGGCTTTCTAATTGGAATTCCTACCAAGATTGGGTAAAGCTTTTAGATAGGTTTTATCCTAGTTCCTTCACTCCTATTTATCCTAATTTTAATTAGATTTAGAACCTCCCAAGTAGGCCAAAATTCTAATTGGACTGGTTAAAATGGGTCCATTCATGTTTTTTGGGCATCTAAATCACCCCATCACATGGCTTGAGTCCATGTACCTTACCTTGTATCGTATTATAAGATATAGGTAAGGCTCAAACCTTGCAAAGAAGTGGGCATCAACAAAAGGCATTTAAAATGTTCTAAAAAGATCATAGAACCAATACTTGTTAGAAAAGTATTAGCTTTGAGATAAAAAAAAAGGCTGGAGAAATTGCTTCAAATTTAGAATCAAATTTTTTTCTTCCTCTAAAAGTTGGACTTATATCTCTCATCAAACCAGTCAAATTTTTTTCTTCTTATCCTTGATGGGTTTCTCATGAAAAAAGTGGGAATTCAAAGGGTGAGAACGCCTCTGAGTTTGAGAAGAGGCAAAATCCTCATCATAAAGTACCAACTTTTGATTTGCAGGAGCGAGATCCATAAATCGATCATCTCCAATCTTTAATATCCTGATTTCTCTCTCCTTCAACACCCTCAATTCTGACTTCCTAATTTTAGAAGATATAACTAAAAATCGAAAATGATCTATTGCAAGGAACAAAAAACAGTACATAAAAAATGACATTGCAAAATACACAACAAAAAGCCAACGGATATATAAAAGTCCAAAACATACCTCATAAAAAACGTGCTCAACCTCAAGAGTTCAACTTTTTGATCCCAACCTATAAAAGTTGACATAGTCTAATTAATTCAAAACATAGTCAACAAAAAAATTAAAAAATTAAAAAAGGTAAACTAGTAAGTCATATTTACATCTTCTCCAAGAGTATATCTATTAACATTGTTGATAGTATCATTTATCTCCTATTCAGTAGCACCATGCCGGTTTATTTCAATTGTTTATCTATTTTGGTTCAGTCCAAATGACCATCATAGTTTAAATTGGTGTTCAATACAGCATTTAATCCTAAGTAAACTAATAATTCAAACTGAATTAAACTGCCTAACTGAGAATTCAGACCCCCCTCCCTTTCCATTTCAACATTCGTGACCAATATATTAAGTAATGATTTCACTCTTACATATTTGTGTTTATAATTTAACATTATTATTTTATTCTATTTTTTAATTTTTTCATGGAACGTCTGTAGAGACTATAATCACCTGCGAAATTAGCCAAAATAACATAGTCCACAAAACGGGGAATGTAATTCGCCGCTATAAGATCATAACAATTCCTAAAAGTGAAAGTAGTTAACAGTGGGCGACAATATTCCCCTTCGAGAATGGTTACAACAAATATCACCAGAAACTAGAGACGTCAAATGTTTAATATCATCAATTATTGGGCCAGCCGCATCTAAACATAGTGGAGAATATACTGCATGAGCAACATTGATCACATCTATTTCTATAATTGCTATTTCAAAACCTAACCTCACAGTAAATTTGAGTTCTTCTCTGACAGACACAAATTCGCCTAAATGTGGAGTAAAAAAGTAGTCTATTTTCTTCCCAAGGCATGTCGGAGCTACTCCGATCTCATCCCAAATCACCGTGCCTACGCCACAAACTGGGAGGTGACTTTTAACAGCTGCATCAACGTTGAGTTTTAAGCTTCCAATAGGTGGTTGACACCATCTCGAACCAATGATTGCAACCGCCTTTGGGGTCTTACCTTAGCCTTATGACCCAAAGAATAATCAGCAAGAACCCGCCTAGTAACTTGTAAAATGTCGACAGCCTCCTGCCATTTATTCTCGAACACTCCCAAATTCAGAGACCACTAAATGCTCCATGCGATCATAGCAAAAATCCCCAAGTCCTGCATGTTGAGGTGAGAGCTAGCAAACATATAAGCCTCCAAGTGAAAGCGCGATTATGTTTTAACCAAGGCCAAATAGGTGACCTGCCCCACATTTCTTGCACCCCCATACAGCCCCAGAGTGCATGCTAACAAGATTCAATCTCCTCTCTGCACCGCCTACACGTACAACAACTGTCAATTTCTTGCAAGGTTCGAGATGCATGAAAACAGGTCATAGAATGCCCACCATGCAAAAATCTTCATCTTACTTTGAACATTTTCCACAAAGAGTCCCTTCCCACACCTGAAGTGCTTTGTTGCACTTTCAAATCCATGGCATGCCAATATCCAGATTTAACTGTATACAACACCTTCCCATTAAAATGCCAAACCATTATGTTCTCTAAATCACAACGAGAATTTTTACATATTTCATATTTGTTCTTTAATTGAATAATTTCTTTATGCTTCAAACAAAAGATATCAATACTTATTCAAACACAAATTTAGATTAGATTTCTTGTTCAGATAAACACTTTAACTACACATCCAAATATCAAAGCGGATTAGTGTTTGGATTTCACAATTTGGATTTCTCTATTCAAAATAAAAATTTCAAATCAACACAATTCAAATCATCGAACCAAATGGGAATCAAATCACCAACTACAATATCCGACTTCTGAGGCATTTCATTTTTATTCTATCTCTTCTAAATTCCTTCTTTATTGGATCTCTTCTTCATTCCTTTGGAACCAAAATTACTTGCCAAAAGACTAAAGAGTCTCAAATGGATGACATTTGTTGAATCATTTCCTCCTTAAAAGAAGAAAAACTCTCAATAAACTTTATATTATTTATCCAAACGATCAAAGTTCCTTCAGATTGAAATGACACTAACTGACAACCACCCTCATTGAAAACCTGAGAGACATGGATAACAATAAGAAAGTAGACCAAGAAAACATGGATCAGTCATAAAAATGAATCTGTAACTACACAAGTATAAGATTAGAAAAAATATACATGTTACCTTATTGACATAACCCGGTCCGACATCCGATGTGCCCTGATAGAATATATATTGTGAAACATATCCAAATAAAAAAAAAGGGAAAAAAAAGACAAAGAAATTGATTTATAAAGAAAAGGGAAACTACCTGATCATATAACATTTTCTTTTTGGTCATGATGATCACTAACAAAATCCTCTCTATACTTAGCATTGTATTTAGGATCCATAAATATACCAACCATGAAATCCTTTTCTAACTCCTCATTGTTTAGAAGCATAGCAGAACAAGAAAGCTTAAAAAATAATGTTTAAGTAAAATTTCTGAAAAAAAACGTAAAATAAATTTCATGAAAAAAGGAAATTTTAGTAAATCAATCATCGAGAAAAATGATACTCAATTCCTACTTTATTACTTGTGATCATATATACTTGCAGACGACCACCTTGCAAAGGCATGCCCCCGTGCTAAGATCCTTAACAACAACAAAAGTGAGTAAGAATTCAATAGACACAATATTGCCATGACAAAATTGGGATACTGATACTAAATTCCTTCTTATGAACGGAACACAAAGGACATTATTTAAAGAGAAGGTATGAGAGGAAGAGTTAAGGGATGTGGAAGCATCGCGTATCACAACTGAGTAAGCTCGTGCCATCGCGTACGTCAGGATAGTGAGGAGACAAGTTACTCATGTCCAATGTGACGTGCTGGGAGGTGCCGTTGTCAAGAAACAATGATGGAGGAGACTAAAGATGTGTGATGTGTTGTCAAGTACACACTAGAAGCATAAATTAATCATGGTGTGGATAGGAGAGAGGGTGAAACCAAGTAAAGCCAAAGTTCAGACACCGCTTGGCCATGTGTCCTTATTCTCCACAAGCTTGACAATAACCTTTGTAAGGCTTTAATGAATCTGCCATCCTTTATCTCTTTTTTAATATCTTTTATTTTTTTTTTTTTGTTCTTTGAAATGGCAAAATTAAATCATACAAGCTAAAAACTAAAACAAATATGAGCTTTGCCTTTAATAGTTGCAAAAGCAAAATATGGGCTCTAAGGGAAACAAAAACAAACGCCCGAAAACACTATAGACTTTATACCTAAATAGATAGGTTAAAGTAAAATGCATGAGAATAAAAGATAAGGAAAGCTTAAGAAGCTTGTCTGTTATAGTAGTGGCGGTAGGTGGTGAGAGTGCCTATCTGTTATTGCAGCGGTGGTGGGTAGTGAGAGCTTAGCTCGCCGAGGCGTTGAAGACATAGTACGACGATTGCAATAATGGTTGCAAGAATCAACAGAAAGGCAGGGGGAGGTGCGACACCACTAGATTCATGGTGAGGTCCGTCACTATGACGGCTTAGCTTCCCAAGCCATTACATAACTTGCTTAAACTTAATTTCATAATCTCAATCTCATTTACAAGTAAGAAAAATGTGGAGAAATTTTTTTTCTTAAAATCATACTTTAAACTGTTGTAATTGCAACGTAAACTTTAACATAATCATAATTTCAAAACATATATTCATACTTTAATAATTACAAAGTTCTTCAATACAGCAAAAAACAACTGTACAAATATACATAACTCAACCTTCACATTTGTTTCACCGCCATGCTAAGCTCATGAGACAATCATAATGTCCTTCTGTATTGTCCCCTATAGCATGAAGGAATTTTAATGAGCTTTTGCTTAGTAAACTTAAACATATCTCACAAATCATTTATCATAAAACAATTTTTATAACCATTTTCTCATGTACATTTATCGTAAAGCATTTTATAAAACATTCTCTCATAAAACATTTCTCATAAAATGATTTTTATCACCATTTTCTCATAGACATTTCTCATAAAACTTTTTATGAAAATGTTTTTATAAAATGTTTCTCGTAAAATATTTTTCATAACATTTTTTTATAAAACATTTTTGTAAAACCTTTCTTGTAAAACATTTATCATGAAACCTTTCCTCATAAAACCTTATTTGTAAAACATGTACTCATAAAACATCTTTTGAAAACTTTTTACAAATAACATTTTCAAAAGAGAAATTTCTTATCAACATTTCTCAGAAGGGAATGCAAGCAAAGACACTATGCATTATTCTATATATACTTCATTATGAACTTCATTTTCATTTTACTTGGCTTGAACTTTTTGCCCAAGTGTACGTACCAAATGTACAAGACCATCGAACAATAAGGTCACAATATAACTTTCCTTAACTTTACTTGATCTTCCTCTCCAGCAAGGAACTACACCTTCCCGATCCACTCCTTAACTCTGGAGGCTTAAACTTGAACTTTAAATATGTCACATCAAGGAGGCCGGTGCAACACGTTTACATCTTTTCTATCATGTAATGTTAGTGAATATGCTTTGTGTTATGATTCAACATTCAACTTTATAACATATTAATCATTCATCATTTTTTGATAAGCACAACAAATGCAAACATATTTCAATCAAACTTCAAGCATTAAAAATCATATCCTCACACCATAGGTGAGATTAGACCATACATCAAAGCTTCAAACATACATATAGTATTTGAAAATCATTTTCGTTATACCATGGTAGATTCAAGACTTACTTGGATTATGCTCTCATACTTTCTAGTTTAATCGTTACCCTTAATTAGTTGGCTTTGTGTCCTATTCAAACGAGACCTGATTATTAGCTTAAATCTTTATCCTCGATTTGTTTTATATTTCATAACTTAGACAAACTTTTATCGAATCATATTTCTTGTTATATGGTTTTGTAGTTAATATTGTGCGAAACATTTTTCGCTTAAGGACGTTAAGCTAATTTTTTAAAAAATTAAATAAAAATTTTTAATATATTTTTTTAATACTATTTGTTAAATCTTTAATATTTTTTAAATAACTGTTATTACTTTTATATAGGAATAATTAAATCATAATAATAAAAATAAAATTTTAATATTGAAAAAAACAATTGATAATACATTGTTCCAATAATAAAATAAAAACCAAACCTAATGTAATGTATCAAAATATTGAAGAAAGAAAAAAATACAATCTAATAATCTAAATTTGTAGCATTGTCGGTGTCACTATTGTTGTCATCAACGGCGTTTGGAGGAGATGGAGGACTTAGATGAATAAAAGTTGGAGGAGTCATCATATGCAGGAGTTGGACTTCAAGTAGCAACTTGCCCACCAACTCCATGAACGTCTTGTGTCTTTGGTACATAGTCACATGTACTCGCTCGATCTCCGTATAAAATCTTCCACATGCGGTCAATAGGTGTTGATGATGTTCTATCCGATCGAGAGCTTAACGGATGAAACATTGCATGTGCTAGAGTAAATCCTATATAGGAGTGTGGGGCCTAGTTTAGTCCTGTGTCCTCTATGTCTACCTAGGACATGTTCTAAAATTCCCTCATCGCTAAGCATAGGTGTGGCTAAAGAGGAAGCAAATTGTGTTATATGGGTTTGTCTCTCCTGCTCCATAGTATTCTACACAAATAACATTTTACACATGTTTTAAATTCAAAGAGTAATTTGAACAAGAGAAGATAGTATTGAAAGTTTAAGGTACTTACAAAAGTCTACTATGCTTGGGGGTCAACTCAAGTCTCCCCATGATGATGCATGTTTACCCAATTGTCTGTAGCAGACATTGGCTGCTGGGTCTCTAAGTTGGCCTATCCAACATTTTGAATGTGTTAAAATAATATATTCTTTGATCACTTTTAAGATTACCTGTAATTAAACAAACTTACTAACTTTCTTGTCGTGATGCTGGGAGATGGATATTCGACCATGCAAACTTGACCACTTTTGGTTGCTACGATTGTTTTCATTCGTTATTGACTTTTTCATTTTTGTCATTAGTAATATTGAAATTTATATATAATAATAAATAACTAACATCGCAGATAAACAATTACCTGAAATCTCTCAAATATTAACTAACATAGCAGATAAACAATTACCTGAAATCTCTCAAATATGAACCTATCGCAGCAACGACCCAAGTATTCTTGATTCTTGAGGTTTGGGGGGGTTGCCTCTGATGTGCGCCTTCTTTGTTGATCCTCCAAGTTCTTTGAACTATTTGTAGAGGTTGCTCTTCTAATTCTTATAGCACTTGGATGCCTCCCTATCAACCACGCCATGGAGGATGCCATCCAGCCTTTGGTAATCGAGAGCAAACAAATCTTGTAACATATTTAAGATCATGATAATTACTTTTATTATGTTCTATACAAATTGTACTCTATAAGGATGAAGTTGAATGAATGCTAGCATGCGTTGCTGAATCTATCTCTTATGCTAGGCATTAACATCTTTCCAAGTATCATGGAATTAGTTGTGATCTCACCAGAACCTTTCCAAGCATCACGAATGAATACCACTAGAACCTTTCTGTACTTCTCTACATCTGCTGCGATCTTTTGACCTTTTGCCTTTCCTCGATCAGTATGATGGTGAGGTGCGGCATCTGGTACTTAAACATCAAGCAACATTTCATATTAAAATTAGTTGAACTGAATAATCTATACAAATTTTCAATTGGGTTGTAACATACCTGGCTGATAGCGTGACGACACTCTATACAAGTCAAGTGGAGGCTGTACTCTATTTGAAGAGTCAGTACATGTAGCCACTTGTCCAAACATATCTAACTGTTGTCAAATAAAACATCTAATATCACACTTATGCTCTATTAAACTACTAATATCATAATTTAGTACTATAAAACTAAGGCAGCTATAGATAATATTTACTCTTCGTCACTGCTAATGTCTTGAGTATTGCCACCATCATTAATGTCATCATCGTCTTCAGAGTCATCATCTTCGACGTTAACATACTCATCTAAAGTTTCATTATCATCTTCTTGCAAATCCCAATCTTCATCTTCTTTGGGAGACTCGTCTTTTAAGATTGCATCAATATTGGATGTGACAACATCAGATGATACATTAGGGAGATTCCACGTTAAGGTGTCAAGTTTTAGTAGGTCCACTACTAATTTAACATTTGTTGACTCTTTATCTTGAATTACTGTCACATTGTCCACATCTGCTTCATATATGTCGATGTCTAAAGTGTTCAACAACTTTCTAATTTGGACCATCAAACAAATCACCTACATAAAACACTTCTTCTGCTTGAGATCAAGTATGAATGGTTCATTCTCATACCACGAGTCCTTAACAAAGATGTTTTCTGTTTTCGTATTGTTAAACTCTATTCTTTTATGGATGAGTGTTGAACCACTTACACTTAAAAAGAATAACAGAATTGGCATTTATGTAGGACAATCTGTAAATCTCCTCACAGACCTAGAATATGTTTGCTAATATGGTCCACGAGCACAAACACCAGAATTCTAGCTAGCTCAATTGATATTTCAATTATGTGTTTGATACTTGACTCCATTCACCACATGACCAAGATAACTTTTAATGGAGAAGCTTGAAGTAAATAAAAGTAAAACCAATTGATCTGTCACCTTTGGTGCATTCTATTCTTGAAGATTAAACATTTGCCAATTGTAAAGAATTCTTAGAAATTAAGAATTTGCAGTCAATGTGGATTTCTAGCTTTACTATATATAATTTAAATTAAAATTATACCTTATTCTGAAACCATTTTAGGAACTCCATCACTTAAAGATCCTCCAATGATTCAGTTCATTTGTTATCTTCCAAATCCTTTATTTGCTCACTATCCTACTATGGAATTTGAGTGGTACAAATACTTGACACAACCATAACTATAGAGAAATGTAGGGAAATACTTACTCAATGTATTGCTGAATTTCTAAACAATTGTGTAGTATGTACCACTCAGCTTTATTCTATAACTAGTTTTCTAATGTGATTAAGGTCATCTTCCCAATTGGACGACACGAGCATCGAAGACATAAATCTTGTTGTTACCCATTGCATCATCATCTACCCAATTTCTCTTAAGTTTGTTAAATCTTGCCTCTATCCTAGTTAGAAACATCAAACAAAATGTCACAGCTTCATTGACAATATAAGCTTTGGCAATTGATCCTTCTGGTCTTGCACAATTTCTAACATACTTCTTCAATGAACCAAGCAATCGTTCAAATGTATATATCCATCTTAAATGAATAGAACCTTCCCTAATGGCTTCTTCTGGCAAGTGCATTACTAAGTATACCCTAATATTGAAAAAGACTGGTGGGAAAATTAAACGTTGTAAATCCGCAAAAAGTGTCCCAAATAACAAGCACTACAAGAAAAACTACATTTAACGACATATTATTTACGACATGTAGTTTTTGAATGTCGTTGAAAAGTACATACAACAACATCTCCAACAAACATGTCGTTAATAACATTTGAAACAATAATTAATGACATCTATATAGATGTCGTATAAAGGTCTCATTTTAACGACAATAGTTTAGTGTCGTTAAATTATTTAACGATAAGTAGAAGATGCTGTCAAAGCCTTAGAGATTCAATGACACCCCTTATAGATGATATTGGTCAAGATGTCGTCTATAAGGGGTGTCGTGGAATCTTCAAGGCTTTAATGACATCACTTACTTGTCGTTAAATAATTTAACGACAATAAACTATTGTTGTTAAAAGGAGACCTTTAATACGACATCTATATAGATATCGTTAATTATTGTTTCAAATGTCGTTAATGACATCTTTGTTGGAGATGTCGTTGTATGTACTTTTTAACGACATTTAAAAACTACATGTCGTAAATAATATGTCGTTAAATGTAGTTTTTCTTGTAGTGAAGGTAATATCTAATGCAGTTTTTTATATTTTGTTACATGTAGGACATAATTTTTTTTTTAATAATAGTATAGAAATGCTTGCCAAAAAAATTTTATATAAGTAAAGATATAGATGAGGTTAGAGTTGAATGATAAATTTTATAAGTAGGTATCTTTGGTATAGTAATCAGTAGAGTAGATATATGATTTTGTAAAAATTTCTTAGTTTAATATAAATATATGACTTTACAAATAGGACCTTATATTAATAGATAACACACGGTATTGGCAATCTTATTGGAAATCAGAAATGTTGAGATATGTTTTTTTTCCTTTTGACCAATTACCACAAGGGTTTATAAGAAAACTATCATGGTAGTTGTGCAAAAAACCAATTTGTCACGATGGTTTTGGTCAAAAATCGTTGTGAAAAATGAGCTATCACAATAGTTTCTAACCAAAACCATCATGAAAGCTGCAATCTAAAATGATAATTTATGCTTAACCATTTATCGACCCTACCAAGAATATCGACATTCCACGATGGTAAAAAATCATCGTGAAAGCGCTTGATGCTACCACAACGGTGGATTTCATGACGATTTTTATACCATCATGAAAACGTTCCATGATGATTTTAAGCCTTTCTATAACAAATAGTTTTTAGTAGCAAAAGTCATGTTATTTAGTGCAAAGACAAGCATACTAAATGATTAGATTTTTATACCCTTATTTTGACTATTGTTTTGCTTTTGATATGTAGAGATTAGCTATTCATTACAACAAATGTTGCATTTGACAATGCTAATTTGATGCACACTTTAGACAACAATTTCTCTAATGTAAAGCATATTATGACGGTTTACAATGAACCGTCATCTAAAGTATTTCATATTCCTACCCCTTTAAAAATCAAAACCCTGATCAAAATAGTACCTCACTCTTTTTTTGAAAATCAAACCTCTTTTACTCTCAGCATTGCCGTTACCATCCTCATCGTTGTGAGTCTCTATCATACCTTCGACGACTCTCTGCTACTACAGCCATAGACTCCCCTCGCCTCTATAGCCATCGATGTCATTGCCTTGCCACTTGTTATCACTAATCATTGTCACCGTCTCGTTGTTACTTTATTAATTGGTAATCATTAATTTAATTTGTATTCATTTTTAGTTTGTTTTCTATTTGTTTTTATTTATTTAATATTTTTTCTTCATTGGTTCTTTACTTAATAAGTAGGTTTTATATTAAGGTTTTGTGAACAGATTTGTTCTGATTAGAAATTGTAATGTTTAAGCAAAATTAATTGCTGATCTTCATAACTATGCAGATAAGTTCATAAGAAAGTAGAAGTTTAGAACTCACAAGTACAAATTTCTATAAGAATGTTGTTGATGCTTAGCCTTAGTTCGTTGTATATCAAAACCACATGTGGCTGTGCATGGTAGTCAGACGGCTCATCCTGCTCGTCTCGGCCTCCTAAGATGGACTGGCACAAGAAGAGGGATGCTTCGGAGGTAGGGGCACTAGTATGGTGCTGACCAAAGGCTCTTTAATGCTCAAGTCAAGTACCCATTCGACAGAGTTTAGGAGCAAAGTTAGGTGGGAAAGTGCACTTTACCTTGAGGTGTAGTAAATGCGCTTAATTTATAGGCTACCACTTGAACTAGGTGTTAGGTGGGTTTGACATGCGACCCTATCTCCTATTAAGACGTGTCAAGTGTAACACCCGCCTATTTTTATGTAATGAATTACGTTAAATTAGTAATGATGTTAAGAATATTTTATTAATAACTTATGATATACATAATGATATATGATGTTAATGTTACTAACTTTTATGTCAAGTTTTATGACAGGTGATGACTGCTTGGAATCGTTGTGCTCAAGTGTTCATGATTATTTTAATGTATGTTTAATTATGATGCATGATGAATTGAATATTTTAATGTATGGCATTTAAGGATAGTTCGGCAGGCCAAACTTTTAAGATCGACAAGCTGAACATTCAGCCCGAGATCGACAGGCCGAAGAAATCCATCGGCAGGCCGAACACGGCTGACGAGCAGTCAGTAGAAATCTCTCCAAATTTATGGTTGATATAATTACGTTAAATGGGTGATTAATTGGCATAACAATGGAATAATTTTGTCAGTTAAGGAAATTAAAAGGTTTGACTTTGCATTGATTTGTGTTATTTTAAATGGTGTCCTATTTTAAGAGGGCATAATATGGTAAGATGTGATGATTTGTTGACTTCCTTCTTTCTCTCCTCTTTCCCACGCCAATAGCCACCCAACAGTCAAAAAATTCTGACTTAATGAAGGGAATTGAATTCCTATCAATTATGCTCATTATGTTAAAATTTTTAACGCTCCTTTTTCACCATTTTCTTCCTCATTCTCACATTTCTCTCTCTCTCAAACTTCTGAGACATTTTCTGATTTTCTCCTTTATCACTTCTTCTCTTCTTCTCCATGAATTTCATCCTTCATCCTTTCAAAAATTCTCTGCAAGTATTGAAAGAAAAAGTTATATTTCGTTAGTTAAATTCAAGGGTTTTGAGAAGAAAATTTTCAAGGTAAGGACTCGTTTCTTATGTTTTTGAAAAGAATTCTCCTCCTCAATCCGTCTACAATATCTTTCTTTAAGTATTGTACTTGTTTCAAATTTTTGATATGTTATGCATGTATGTGTTATGAGATGATTTTTTTTTTTAAGTTTCATGTCTTTTCGGTTTTTATGATAAAATAAGAATTTTCTATCTTCTACCCCTCACAGTAAATATTACTGTTTAATCTTGATGTATGAAAAAAAGTAATGTTATTTAAGGGGTAAATGAAAGATGTTTTTCATGAAAGTTAACAAGTATGTGTATGTCTATGTTTTGATGAGTATATTTTATGTTACGAGATTTTCTATGAGAAAACTATTTTAATAAATGTTATTTCTGGATTTTGTTTATGAAATGTTATGTATGTTTAAATGATTTTATGATAATGAAATAACTGTATGCATGATAATATGGTGTTTGTATGAATTGTAAAATGTATGTATTTTAAATTATTAGAAAACGTTTTCAAAAAAAAGATTTGCATGTTTTGATGATAATATTTAAGGAAGCATGTTATGAATAGTATAATATGAGATGAATGTATATATGAATGAATGTTATACATATGAATGATATATGAAAGATTGACATATGAATGAATGTTTTATGATAAGTGTTAATTTTATTGTATTTTTAATGGTTAAATGGCATGAACACTCAAAGAAGCGAGCACATCGAGACTGCGGCGTCATCACCAAAAGTATTTTAAGGTTAAGTAAGCTAGCGTTAAGGTAAGTACATTCTCACCTGCAACATGACACGTTTTTACAAGATTTGATGTTATGTTCATAACAATATTCATGATGATTTTATGGATATTTTCCTTAAGAATTTATATGAAAGATTTTCATGATTTTAAGTTGTGCATGATGATTTTGGCATGTTTTAAAGTATGAAAATTATGTATATATGTATCACCTTAAAAGTGTTGCACACCAATGTTATGAAATGAAGTGTTATGATGTCATGTTTGGTTTTGGATTAGCTACCCTTCTCCTCTCATGACGGCGCGCCTATGATGATGTTTATGGTGCAACACTTAGGCCCTTAAGATAAAATGGAATAAGTTTTTAAATGATGAACACAATGAAAGATATGTTCCATGAAATTGTGCTTAAGGCACTTTTATGATATGATGACAATGATGACGATGATGTTTATGAAATATTTTAATTTGTGAGAATTATATGTACTTACTAAGCATTAGCTTAATCATGTTTTATGTCATGTTGCAGATAAGGGTAAGAAAATCATGGAATAGGTGGAGGACATGGGAAGGCGTGTGAGCACTAAGCACGATGAATTGTAACCAGAAGCACACCAAGAAGAACGTTTTTATGTTTTTAATCAAGTTATATATTTTGAACATATTTTTATGTTAAGTTTTAAGAATACTTATACTATGGTTTTATAAGTTATTTTATCATTTTTTTAATGAATTATGAACTTCTGCAATATTTTACGAAAAGTTGGTTGGTTTTAAAAATTAAGTTTTTCTCAAATGTTTTGGCTCAGTCGGCCTGCTGAACGCCTTCGCTCGGCCTGTCGAAGTCTAAAAGTTTGGTTTGCCGATCATGTTTTTGGCCTGCCAAACGTTGATAAGTTTTTTTGGTCTGAATTGCAAAGCCTCTGCCGGCTTGCCGGTTGAGGGAACTTCGGCATGCCGATCATGTTCGGCCTGCCGAACTGTGGGAGTGAATGAATTTTATATGATGTGTTGATTAAGGAGATTTGATGTGATGTTTGATAAGTCCTGATTTTACAACTTGATATGCCTATATTATTTAAGTTCATGATTAATTTAAAGTATAATTGAATAAATTACGATATGGAATAAGTTAAACAATGTTATTTTAAACAATGATAAGTTATAAAAAAAAAATTAGATGTATGAATGGATCCTGGTTATGTATGTTTAACTACGTTTATATTTGAAAACATTGTATAAGCTATGTAATTACGTTTATGTTCAAGGTTTAATAAGTATGAATGTATGAATGTAACGATATATGTGACGTCTGAATTAAGGGGCGTTTCAGGCTTTGGTATCAGAGTGATTTTTTGATTACAATTCATATCGCCACAATCCAAGTCCTCCAAGTAAGTATGTTATTAAGTTAGATGTATTGATACAAGTATGATGATAAGATTAAGGTTTAAATGTTTAATGATTAACGATCCAGTGGTGAAAACCCGTCTCATAATTGGAAGATCATTTCTAAGACCTAATTCTTTTAGGAAATTTACGATGGATGGCTACAGAAGAATGCAGACTCGCACCCAAACCAATGAAAGACTCATGACGATGATTGCTGAACTGCAAGGGCAGTTGGAGGATTAACGAAGGGAAATTGCTACTTTAAAGGCCAACTGCCAGAATGATGACTGACGAGGTAATGATGTGCCTCCTCCGCCTCCTCCTCTGCACCCACAAGTCAACGAAGTCCCAGCTCCTGCTGCTGAACCAAGAGCAGCATATCAGGAACCTCTTCTAGTTAGATGGAAGAGGGTTAAGCCAGCAGACTTTGAGGGTTTGAAAGACCCGTTAGTCACTCAGGGATGGTTAAAGATGATTGAAGCCACCCTAAGACTTATGGATTTCGTGGATAAAGAGAAGGTCCTCTGTGCCTCGTACTGCCTCACCATGGAGGCCAGGATATGGTGGGATGGCATCGAACAGAGCAGGAATGTTGAAGAAATGACATGGGTTGACTTCGTTCATGAATTCAACACGAAGTCCTTCCACATGAATGTCACGAGGAAGCATTATGAGGAGTTCGAGAGTTTACGACAAGGGGATATGTCAATCACTGATGTGGTGACAAAGTTTGACCAGCTTGCCCGTTTATGTCCAGGGATGGTTATGAATGAAGGTGAAAGGGTCAGAAGACTGATCAGAGCCCTTAGACTAGATATTGCTGCGATCGTTGATGGGGCAAGTCCGCCAAGGACCCAAGAACAGCTTGTTATGAGGGCTCAAAGTGCTGAGTTTCATCTGTCAAAGTTAAGAAGGAACCAACCTCAGCCCAACCAACAGGTCAACAATGCAAGCAACCAGAACTGCCCTCCCCACAGGAACAACAACAACAACAATAACAGCAACAACAACAATCAGAACTGGAGGAACAATAAGAGGAAGGACAATCCTCAACAACAGCAGGGCCAAGACAATAAGAGGCACAATGATGATCAGCGCAACAACAATGACAGGCGATTTCAACTGTGTGCCAAATATGGAAAGAAGCATCCAGGGGAATGTCGCTTGGGAACAAACCAATGTTTCATATGTGAGCGTGAGGACCACTTTGTAAAGAATTACCCCAAGCTGATGAATGCAAATGCCCCATAGAGAGCTCCTCCTCAAGCCCAACTTCATCAGATGCAAGCCTCCCTTAAAGGGCCACTTATTAGTCAAGGGAGAATTGAAACCCCACCGACGAATGCCCGAATCTATGCCATGACAAAAGAACAAGTGGCTACAGAAGCTTCCAATGTGGTCACAGGTCAGATAACAAGCTTATTTAACGATGCTTATGTTCTTTTTGATACGGGTGCCACGCATTCTTTTGTATCTATGTCATATACTAAGAAGTTAGAGGTTCGATTAGAGCCTATGAGACAGGGATTCACTATAACACTACCCTCTAGGGAAGTGATATTATCCATGCACTGTTTGCGTGTAGTACCCCTATGGATTTCTAATAGGGAACTTTTCGTCAACCTTATTGTGATCGACATGCATGACTATGACATGATTCTTGGGATGGATTTCCTAAGCAAGTATAATGCATCTATCGAATGTCGAAAACGAAAAGTGGTCTTCCATCCTGAAGGTGATCAGAAGTTTATTTATGTTGGCGAGTCCAGAAAGAAACCCAGCATGTTTTTATCGGCAATGAAAGCAAGGAAGTTATTAGCAAGTGGCTGCATGGGCTATCTGGTGAACGTTGTAGACAAAAGCCAAGAAGGAAAGACAAGAATTGAAAATGTGAATGTTGTTCATGAATATAAAGATGTGTTTCCTGATGATCTGACAAGTCTACCACGAGAAAGAGAAGTTGAATTCGAGATTAAGCTCACTCTGGGCACCGATCTAATCTCTAAAGCGCCTTATAGAATGGCCCTGGTGGAATTAAAAGAGCTTCACACGCAATTAAAGGAGCTACTTGACAAAGGTTTCATCAGGCCAAGTCACTCTCCATGGGGTGCTCTAGTTTTATTTGTAAAGAAGAAGGATGGCACTATGAGACTCTGCATCGACTACAGAGAGCTGAACAAGGTGACGATCAAGAACAAGTACCCATTGCCTCGAATTGATGATTTTTTGATTAGCTCAAGGGTGCATCTATGTTCTCAAAGATTGATCTATGATCAGGATATCACCAGTTGAAGGTTAAAGAAGGAGATATCCCCAAGACTGCTTTCAGGTCGAGGTATGGTCACCATGAATTTGTGGTTATGCCTTTCGGTCTGACCAATGCACCTGCTGCCTTTATGGATTTGATGAACAGAGTATTCAAGGATTTCCTCGATAAATTTGTTGTTGTATTTATCGATGATATTCTTGTCTATTCTAAGAATCAAGAAGAACATGAGGAGCATTTAAGGATTGTGCTGGAGACTTTAAGAAGACACCATGTATATGCTAACTTCTCCAAATGCGAGTTTTGGCTGGATAAAGTGTCATTCTTGGGGCATGTCATTTCAAAGGATGGGATTATGGTTAACCCTGCTAGAGTAGAAGCTGTACTCAACTGGAAGCAACCGATGAATGCAAGTGAAATAAGGAGCTTCTTAGGTCTAGCAGGTTATTATCGGAGATTCGTAGAAGATTTCTCCAAGATAGCAGCCCCACTCACGAACTTGACTCGCAAGGGAAAGAAGTATGAATGGACAGATGCATGTGAAAAGAGTTTTCAAGAACTGAAGAAAAGGTTAACGACGGCTCCAGTGTTGGCAATTCCTGAAGGAAATGATGGGTTCGTAATCTATAGTGATGCATCCAAGATGGGCCTCGGAGCTGTATTAATGCAAAATGAAAAGGTGATTGCTTATGCTTCAAGACAACTGAAGGACTATGAAAAGAACTATCCTACTCATGACCTCGAGTTAGCAGCAGTCGTTTTTGCGTTGAAGATATAGAGACACTACTTATATGGGGTCCAATGTAAGATTTTCACTGATCATCAAAGTCTGAAGTACTTCTTCACGCAAAGATATCTGAACATAAGACAACGAAGATGGCTAGAGTTGGTGCAAGATTACAATTGTGAAATCCTTTATCATCCTGGTAAAGCTAACCGAGTGGCTGATGCTCTAAGTAGGAAGTCAGTTGCCACATTGATGTCTATGCAAGCAATGTCTCCACCTTTAAGGAAGGAAATTCTAGACTTTTGTTTAGAACTTTTAGCAGGCCAGCTATAGCACTCTCTCTTGCTCCGACGATGTATGATGAAATTCAGAGTAAGCAAGATGACGACGTAAGCCTTGTAAGGATCAAGCAAGAAATGAAAGAAGGAAAATGTCAAGAGTTTCGTATTGCGGATGACGGAACTCTATACCTCAAGGACCATTTATGTGTTCCCAATGTTGATAATTTAAGGGAAAAGAACTTGGCAGAAATTCATGACACTCCTTATTCTATTCATCCTGGTGCAACAAAGATGTATAATGATCTAAGAGGTAACTTTTGGTGGTTTGGAATGAAATGTGATGTTGCAAAGTATGTGAAGAAATGTATGACATGTCAGCAAGTAAAGGCAGAACACCAGAGACCTGGTGGTGAACTGCAGTCTATCCAAATACCAGAATGGAAATGGGAGGAAATAGCAATGGATTTCATTACCGGCTTACCCAGATCTACGAACGGTTATGACGCAATTTGGGTGGTTGTGGACCAACTGACGAAAATGACGCATTTCAATCCTATCAAGATCACTTACTCTATGGAACGGTTAGCGGAACTCTATGTTAAGGAAATTGTACGACTTCATGGGATTCCCAAGTCAATCATCTCAGATCGTGATGGCAGGTTCACATCTAAGTTTTGGAAGAGTGTACAGACTGTAATGGGAACCAGGCTTCATTTTAGTACAACTTTTCATCCTTAGACTGACGGCCAAACGGAGAGGACGAACTTGATTCTAGAAGATATGCTACGAGCATGTTCTCTCGATTTTAAGACCAGCTGGTGTAAAATGTTGCCGTTAGCAGAATTTGCTTATAACAACAGCTTTCAGGTGACAATTAGGATGGCACCATATGAGGCTCTGTATGGACGAAAATGCAGGTTGCCTATATGTTGGCACGAAGCTAGTGAAAAGAAGATGATGGAAAGCATCGATGCTGAAAGAACTGATTTTGTGAATGAAACATCGGAGATGATAAAGATGATAAGAAGAAGAATAGAGACCGCTCAAAGCCGTCAGAAGAGTTATGCTAATAAGAGAAGAAGACCCTTAGAGTTCGCTGTGGGCGAATATGTGTTTCTGAAAGTTGCACCAATGAAAGGAGTTATGAGGTTTGGAAAGAAAGGCAAGTTAAGTCCAAGATTTATCGGTCCTTATGAGGTGGTTAAACGAATAGGCAAAGTAGCTTATCAGCTGAAGTTACCATCTGAAATGTCCGCAATGCACGATGTATTTCATGTCTCCATGCTCAAGAAGTATGTTTCGGACCCTACGCATGTGATTGAGCCACAAGTGATCGAGATATAAGAAGACTTAAGTTACGAAGAAAAGCCAATAAAGATACTCGATCGAAAAACCAAGACCTTAAGGAATAAAGAAATTCCATTAGTCAAGGTGTTATGGTGAAATCAGCAAGTCGAAGAAGCCACATGGGACCGTGAAGATGACATGAAAGCTATGTATCCACATTTATTCTAAGTTTCGAGGATGAAACTTTTATAAGGTGGGGAGAATTGTAACACCCACCTATTTTTATGTAATGAATTACGTTAAGTTAGTAACGACGTTAAGAATACTTTATTAATAACTTTTGATATACGTAATGATATATGATGTTAATGTTACTAACTTTTATGTCAAGTTTTATGACAGATGATGACCGCTTGGAATCGTTGTGCTCAAGTGTTCATGATTATTTTAATGTATGTTTAATTATGATGCATGATGAATTGAATATTTTAATGTATGGCATTTAAGGAGAGTTCGGCAGGCTGAACTTTCTACCCAAGATCGACAGGCCGAACTTGGTGGAACCGGCAGCCCAAAGGGGAAAATCGGCAGGCTGAACACGGCTGATGAGCAGTCAGCAGAAATCTCTCCAAATTTATGGCTGAGATAATTACGTTAAATGGGTGATTAATTGGCATAATAATGGAATAATTTTGTCAGTTAAGGAAATTAAAAGGTTTGACTTTGCATTGATTTGTGTTATTTTAAATGGTTTCCTATTTTAAAAGGGCATAATATGGTAAGATGTGATGATTTGTTGACTTTCCTTCTTTCTCTCCTCTTTCCCACGCCAATAGCCACCCAACAGTCAGAAAATTCTGACTTAATGAAGGGAATTGAATTCCCATCAATTATGCTCATTATGTTAAAATTTTTAACATTCCTTTTTCATCATTTTCTTCCTCATTCTCACGTTTCCCTCTCTCTCAAACTTCTGAGACGTTTTTCGATTTTCTCCTTTATCTCTTCTTCTCTTCTTCTCCACGAATTTCATCCTTCATCCTTTCAAAAATTCTCTGCAAGTATTGAAAGAAAAAGTTATATTTCATTGGTTAAATTCAAGGGTTTTGAGAAGAAAATTTTCAAGGTAAGGACTCGTTTCTTGTGTTTTTGAAAAGAATTCTCCTCCTCAATCTGTCTACAATATCTTTCTTTAGGTATTGTATTTGTTTCGAATTTTTAATATGTTATACATGTTTGTGTTATGAGATGATTTTTTTTTAAGTTTTATGCCTTCTCGGTTTTTATGATAAAATAAGAATTTTCTATCTTCTACCCCTCACAGTAAATATTATTGTTTAATCTTGATGTATGAAAAAAAGTAATGTTATTTAAGGGGTAAATGAAAGATGTTTTTCATGAAAGTTAACAAGTATGTGTATGTCTATGTTTTGATGAGTATATTTTATGTTACGAGATTTTCTATGAGAAAACTATTTTAATAAATGTTATTTCTGGATTTTGTTTATGAAATGTTATGTATGTTTAAATGATTTTATGATAATGAAATAACTATATGCATGATAATATGGTGTTTGTATGAATTTTAAAATGTATGTATTTTAAATTATTAGAAAACGTTTTTCAAAAAAAAGATTTGCATGTTTTGATGATAATATTTAAGGAAGCATGTTATGAATAGTATTTTTAGGTGATGATAATGTTATGTTTTCTCAATGATGATTATGATTATAATATGAGATGAATGCATATATGAATGAATGTTATACATATGAATGATATATGAAAGATTGATATATGAATGAATGTTTTATGATAAGTGTTAATTTTATTGTATTTTTAATGGATAAATGGCATGAACACTCAAAGAAGCGAGCACATCGAGACTGCGGCGTCATCACCAAAAGTATTTTAAGGTTAAGTAAGCTAGCGTTAAGGTAAGTACATTCTCACCTGCAACATGACACGTTTTTACAAGATTTGATGTTATGTTTATAATGATATTCATGATGATTTTATGAATATTTTCCTTAAGAATTTATATGAAAGATTTTCATGATTTTAAGTTGTGCATGATGATTTTGGCATGTTTTAAAGTATGAAAATTATGTATATATGTATCACCTAATAAGTGTTGCACACCAATGTTATGAAATGAAATGTTATGATGTCATGTTTGGTTTTGGATTAGCTACCCTTCTCCTCTCATGACGGCGCGCCTATGATGATGTTTATGGTGCAACACTTAGGCCCTTAAGATAAAATGGAATAAGTTTTTAAATGATGAACACAATGAAAGATATGTTTCATGAAATTGTGCTTAAGGCACTTTTATGATATGATGACAATGATGACGATGATGTTTATGAAATATTTTAATTTGTGAGAATTATATGTACTTACTAAGCATTAGCTTAATCATGTTTTATGTCATGTTGCAGATAAGGGTAAGAAAATCATGGAATAGGTGGAGGACATGGGAAGGCGTGTGAGCACTAAGCCCGATGAATTGTAATCGGAAGCACGCCAAGAAGAATGTTTTTATGTTTTTAATCAAGTTATATATTTTGAACATATTTTTATGTTAAGTTTTAAGAATACTTATACTATGGTTTTATGAGTTATTTTATCATTTTTTTAATGAATTATGAACTTCTGCAATATTTTACGAAAAGTTGGTTTGTTTTAAAAATTA
Organism: Artocarpus heterophyllus; assembly: GCA_025403435.1. Taxonomy (NCBI): domain Eukaryota; kingdom Viridiplantae; phylum Streptophyta; class Magnoliopsida; order Rosales; family Moraceae; genus Artocarpus; species Artocarpus heterophyllus. The sequence goes on from CM046328.1 coordinate 15,010,018, forward strand.
AGTTTTTCTCGAATGTTTTGGCTCGGTCGGCCTACCGAATGCCTTCGCTCGGCCTGCCGAACGTTAATAAGTTTTTTGGTCTGAATTATAAAGCCTCTGCCGACCTACCGGTTGAGGGAACTCCATCCTGCCGATCATGTTCGGCCTGCCGAACTGTGGGAGTAAATGACTTTTATATGATGTGTTGATTAAGGAGATTTAATGTGATGTTTGATAAGTCCTGATTTTATAACTTGATATACCTATATTATTTAAGTTCATGATTAATTTAAAGTATAATTGAATAAATTATGACATGGAATAAGTTAAACAATGTTATTTTAAACAATAATAAGTTATAAAAAAAATTAGATATATGAATGGATCCTGGTATGTATATTTAACTACGTTTATATTTGAAAACATCGTATAAGCTATGTAATTACGCTTATGTTTCAGGTTTAATAAGTATGAATGTATGAATGTAACGATATCTGTGACGTCCGAATTAAGGGGCGTTTCATCAAGTGGCAGGTGATAAGTTTCATGATCCCTGCTGGTGGTTTGCTCTCTATCCGAGAGTTAGAATGAGTCCATATGCCAACATTTTATGGTGAGTTGTTACCTAGGTGTAAGTTTTTTCAGTCCAACCCAAGCACTTCATTCGTCTCGAGGAGTTGAGGGCCTCGTTTGGTGGCCGATCAAGGTGTGCGGGGCACCTAAAAGTGGCTTACAGCGATTGATGCCAAGCACAACGGCCGGACTATTGCAGAGGTGGTCCTCAGGAAACGCGCCGAGCACACTCCTAACAAATTTTGTTCAAGGTTAGATACCTTTTGTAACAGCTAAAAAATTTACAAATTTAATCATGATTTATAATTTTGAATTTTTTTAATTAACACACATTTTGAAAGTCTTAATAACTACGAGTTTAGTAGCAAATAATGTTTTAAATACATAATTTTATGCTTTTCATATATGAAACATGTAGCAAAATGTGAAGCTATGACAATACACTTAGATAATTAAAAATAATTATTCAATGTGCTAAAGTAAGCTTTTATAATTCAATAGCTATATATATGAGTTAAAGCAAAGGTTTGCGTAAGAATCTTATTAGGATATCTAAATTGAGATTTAGTTGATAAAAAGGAATTCCCAACTCAGTATAATAACACAGAATCTCTATATGATGCTAGTTTAACAATGATCAACAACTTAATACCATATTTCATGAATGGTGAGCATAAAGTTCATGAGTGCAAGATCATTTTTTATTTTAATGAAAATCACGAGGCATGATAAGAATTTTCTAAGTCATAAGGATTATTGGAAATTTGAAAATTGACAAGATCCCATATTTGCACAATTAGTTATCTACAAGTGTCAATAATCATGTAAAAATAATAAGAACAACAACAACAACAACAACAACTAGAACAAAAACAATAAAAAAAAAAAACCGATAATAGAGTCTACAATCATTGCAAGCCTCTAAGGCAATGCAATATCAAAAGCAGATTAACTTTAAATTTGTATTGTGAAAAAGGAAAGTTCAAAAGTATCCAAAATTTGGACATGGACCAATAAATGACTTTTGCTATAAGCAATTTGGGTTTCTACCCATAAAGTACAAGATTATGCTAAGTTCAAAATTTCATTTAAATTGATTTGCATATAGTCAATTTAATTTACGAAAATTTTTATAATTTATGAATCCAATTTTTATGATAGAATTAGAAGTCTATGACATCTTAGGTGGTGAAGAAAAACAATATTTCTTAAGATGAAAAGGCGATGATTTATTGAATGATGAATTGAAAAAAAAAAGGGGAAATTAAGTTTCTTCTCATGAAAGCGAAGAATTTTCAAATACGTACTTAAATTATAAGTATATGATAAGTGGGAATATACAAAAAAAAATAAAGATAGATGTAAGTTTCAGTTATTAGTTTAGCAATTCAAATTTTAAGACTAGCTTAAGATCAATTTGATCAAGGACAATATTTTAAAAGGAAAAAAGATCAAATTTTAAGATTTGGTTGAAGCTCTTAGATATAGATTGTTATTTTTAGAACTTAAAAAAATGGCAAAAGCAGTTGAACACTAATTTTGGAAACAAAAGTGTCATTTCAAAATAAAATCATGAAATCTAGAAAATAAGCTTCTATTCTTAAAAGTGATTTGATGACAGTGTACAAATGCTAGTAAGATGAATAAACAGTAAAAGAATTAGTATTAATTATTTATTTTTAGAAATACCAAGAATATTATAGTTTCTAAAGTACGATTATGTGCATAGAAAGTTTAAAGTTACAAAGAAAAAATTTGATCAATCCAACCACGACATAGAATAGACTTTGAGGACCAATCAACTCTCTTTCTCTTTCTAGTTTTTCTCTCTTTCCTACTTACAGTTACCTCTGGCACCAATGGATAGATCACAATGAGCTAAATCCAATAACAAGTCATGCTAACATCAACTCTATTGGAGTAGGCCACACATGCCCATCAAAGTTAGGAAAATACCTATTCCTTTCTGACTTTGTCGTTCGAGCACTGATAGACACGATCATGGTGTCAACAGACAGATCAACGAGATGAAGAAATCCACTCCACTGTCACGACTTGATTTTGGCCAAAGGAGCCTCATCGGAGTTACTGATTTTGTATGTAACTCTACCGTTTGCTCTTGTGATCTCTAGTAGTAGTAAGGTTCACCATAGACATTGGTCAACTCAGAATGATGTAAGGAGTAAAAGACCTTAACCAATGGTAGCATGAAGCTATCGTGGGAGAATGATCAGAGAATGCCATCACTAACCACCTTAGGTGTAACTTTTTTTCCATTATTCCCAATAATTTTGAGCTAAAATGATGCCACCAACAAGTTCAGAAGATGATAGCGAACAAAACCAGACCCTCAATTGTAGCAAACAACCTTAGATGGAGGAGGCCTATCAATGTCATCGTAAGCTGTCATAAGCCGCTGCCACCCCTCATTATTTTCATTGTTCCCAAGCATGGTAAAATGCATCACCACATGAAAAATGTTCAAAGTGACATTAGGAACAAAAGGCCCAACTTGATTTCAGGCTACCACCATCAAAAACCACAGTCTTTGTTGTCAATTTTAGCCAAATTTTTAAGCTTGATATGTTATGTTGGAGGCCAAATTGAGTGACATTGGCTCCACCAATGAGTTCAAGAGGTTGAGAATATCTACGAACCAAAGTGCTGCCATCAACAGACAACCGTAGCCACTATCGATGCCGCACCCGCCGAGCTACGACAAGTCTTGGGTTTCATGATCCTGACCTCTAATTGCTGATTTGAGACCAATTCCCAACTTATTTTTATGTTTCGAGCACAACAGTTTCTTCTATTCGCGCTAATTCGACTTTGATAGAAATCGTTTGGTACTGCCTGCATGTAGATCAAGGTGAGACAAATTAGAATAACAGAATCTAGAATGACATTTATAGTAATTATGAATCTCCAAAAAGCATTCCTAGCCTTCCACGATCTTTATAGGATCATTACTAGGGAAGCTTCTTGGATTGTAGGATTGACCAGATACAATAAGAACTGCTTACCTTTGAATCTAGGTAAGTAGGAATCTCCCCTACAGTATGAAAATTACAGATTTCAAATTAAAATTTTTGCCATCTTATGTTATGATATGTATTGCTATGATATGTTATGACACAACATATTGTGTTATGTCACGTCATGTTATGCCATGTTGAGTTACATTAGGATTATGATTTATTATGTTTATGCCATGCCATGTCTTGTTATGTTATAATTATGTCATGAGCTATATGTGATGTATGTAGTATTGAATTATATTGCTTACTCACTTTCAGTTAAGTACGTTTATGATTTATGATTTGTGATGCTATGCAATAACATGTCATATTGCATACATGCAATAAGATAAGTGAAGCAAGTAAGACAAAATGAGTTAAGGGTATCATACCAAACTATCGACCCACGGGGAGGCATTTTGTTCAGTTCATTTTAGTTAATGATTTCAGTGTCGTTGGGGACCTCACGAATCCTAACCTCTTGAGGATCGCACACAATCAATATGAACACCTGGCCCATTCACTATAATAAGATAAGGCTTAAATAATTAAGCATAAAATGAGTCTATATGCATGCATAAAATGTCCATGTATGTTTTTATTGATTGTTTTTCCATTATGTCTAGCGAGTATAATTTTCTAGTTGCTATGAGAAAGCTCATTCAGTTATGTTCATAATATAGGTAAAAAAACATATCAGTAATATTTGATAGGCATTGGTGAGCGGCGGAAGAATCGTGGAGGTAGAAATGAGTACTGCTTACACAAATGTAATTTCCACATTATTATTTTATAAATTATATATGTAAAAATGATTGAATGACATAACGTTACTATGCCTTAAAAACCAAGGTTGTAGTCATACAACCCTAGTTTAGAAAATTCTAAGATCAAATTGTTGCAATAGATAGTGCAATAAATGTACATAAATTTCAAATAAGAAAATTATAATTATATTTAATTTTATAAATATTTTTAAAAATAAAGGCTTTATTTTAAGTTAAGAAAGGTTTTTAAAAGGAAAAAGTTTTAAGAAATGATTATTATTATGTTAAAAAAATTATTCTCTAAATCTCAATATTTAACAATTAGATATGTTTGTGTACAAGATTATGTAATTAACACGTAAGAAGGGTTGTTACAAAATAATTTAAAAGTAGTCATAACTTATTTGTTGAATTTCTTAGAGTTTAGACTTGATTAATTTGGGTTTTTTTAATTTTTTATTTGTTTTGATAAATTGTTTCCATGTTAATTTAGGGATTAATTTTAATTTTTGTATTAGTTTTAGTTTTAGTGTTATTGGTTTTTAATGTTAGCTTTAGTTTTATATGTTAGTTTTAGTATTATTATATGTTAGTTTTATATTTTGGTTTTTATATGTTAGTTTTAGTGTTATTCTTTATTTAATAATTTTAATAAATGTTGGTATGTTAGTGTGTGTCAATTATCATAAAAGTTTCTATATATGTTGTTGTGTTGGTAAATTAAAATTATATTAGCATGAAATTGGTTTATTTTTTATTAGTTTTGGTTATAAATTGAATTTATGTAATTAATTTAGAGTTACTTCTTTTAGTTTTTGTTATTGCTTATTTAATAGTTAATATTGGATGTGATTTTAATGAATATTGTTGGCTATTGCTTAAGAATTCATTATGCTGGGCAACGAATTCATTAATATAGAGGAGGAAATGATTGAACATGAAGATTATTATGAGCTCAGGAAAAGAGAACCTTTTAATCCCGATGTTGATGTAAAAAGGCAAGTAACCTTGATAAAACGTGTTTCAAGGTTAAGGTTGAAAGGTCAAAAAATACACATTGAATTTGACGAAAATAATTAAAGTATTGAAAAAGAAGAGGATGAGCTCCAAACTTATATTGAAGTTTTAGTTCAAGAATAGTTTCTCATGACAATAAAGTATTGGAGAGAAAAGACCAATAAGGACAATATGGAACATGTTTGGTAAGATATTGTTGCATCCCTTACCGTTCCGAACACCATGAGCAATTTGTTGATGACAAGTGCCTCTAAGATGGCACATGACTTTTGGAAAAACCTAAACAAAACTTTTAGTGAAGGTCACAAAGAGGTCCCCAATATTTTCAAGCTCTCAGCAAAAGTATTTAAAAACTACCTTTTCATTAGTTTGGACCAATGGATGAAATTTGTGAAATACAGGATTAATGAGGAGCAAAAAGAGATATCAAAAATAAAAAAAGCGAACAAGATAAGACATTAAGAGATTTGATTTCTAACATTTTTGCAATTTAAAATGTCAAAAATGGTATTCTAAGGGTGAAGAATGAGCCAGGCCTACAACTGTGTAGCAATCCGGGTCATCTGGATCAAAATGACCCATTTAAAAGGTTAAAGAAGAATAAGAAATGGCATTTGTTTGGCCTCATGCTCAGCCAAATGACATGTCGCTTTGGCTCATGGGACTTGTTTTCCAGACAGAAAACGATATGTCGTTTTTATGGGCAGAAAAATAAAAAATTCCAAAATTAAAAAAAAATATATTTTTATGGGTATTTTCCCATACTTGAGAATTGAATATTTTTGGGAAAATTTTCATAAAATTTACATATTTTAATATTTTAGGAAATTTTCAAAAATACCCACAGTTTTGATATTTTTTGTGAATTTGCATATTTTGGTATAATTAATGAAAACATTTATAATTTTGAATATTCAAAAATTTTTATAGTTGTTATGAATATTATATATTTTTATGTAAATATAATTTTATATCTTTATGTGCATATATTATCCATAATGTATAATTTGTGATTTTAATTATGTATGCAATATTAAGTTGAACAATTTAGTACATTATAATTTTATATAATTATGTGCTAGATTATGCTCTTTGTATGTATAATTATAATTTACGAATAAAGAATATTAGTACATAAATTATTGATTTTTGATCATATTTATTTATATTGCTTTATATTATTTGCAATTTATTTATGAACAAAATTTTAGAATAAGGCTCTGTTTGTTTTGAGCATTAGTTGGACTCAATAGACTCAAATTTGGATTCGAGTATCAAAAATCCTTTAAATACCTGTTTGTTTCTTCCAAAATCTGAATTCGTTGAGTATCAAGAATCTATGTTTTTAGAGTTCTCACCCCCCTAAGCTTTTGATATTCGAATATCTCTGCTATAGTAAAAACTAAAATTCTCTTTCCTATATTTGAGAAAAAAATCATAACTTCTTCATTAATGTCCAATTGAGATGATTCTTTTTTCATGGTGTCCTTATTACAGAGAGGAATAAATTAAGATCTGTGTTGCATCTTTTTTAAGACCATTAACATTAAGATTTTATTAGATTTGTTAATAAATCAAATACTATTTTTACTACCCTCCAAACATAAATTCTAATTTTATTTCATACTCAGATTAAAACCTAAATGCATATCCAAACACCAATTCAGATAATAATTTAAATCATTAACTTAAATCCTAATTCAAATCATACTAACTCAAATCAAATCACTAATTCAAATTTATTTACCAAACGGACTCTAAATGTCTAGTGATTTATATAATTTTAATTAATTAGAGTTTAGCCATAGTAACCCTAATTGTGCAAAAAATATGTATGTATATATATAAATATAGACATGACATGTATTGTAGTTGATCATAATTGGTATAATAAATGTTGTCCTATAGGAATTTTTATTATATTTGTTTGGTTAATTAGGATAGAATATCAAATTATATTTCTTAATTTACCTACAAGAATTAAGAAAAGAAACATAATTTGATGGTTTTATCATAAAGTTAAGTGAATCTAATTAAATTAGAACTTTAACCTACAGGCAAGTTTTATGTCACTAGATTGATAATTTTAAAAACATGATATACGTTTATTAGTCTCAAAAAGTTTAGTAATGTAAGCACGTAATTTTTATGCAGCCTTGCAACCTATGAATTACTCTGATATAAAATATGAAATCTGCAAACTTAGAGGGGACAATTATAAAATATAGAAGGAGAGAATTCTTCTACACCTTGGGTGGATGGACATAGACTATACTACTAAGAAAGACAAACCTGTTGTTACTAACACTAGCAATGCGGATGAAAAGGCTCTTTATACTGGCATTAGAGGTTCCGTTAATCAGCATATGAATGTCAAGGCATTGCTGAAAGCTATTAATGAGTAGTTTGCAACATCAGATAAAGCACTTGTTAGTACCTTCATAATGAAATTTTCGTCCTTAAGGCAAACTGGTGTCAAAGGTTTGCGTGAACACATCATGGAGATGAGGGACATTAGGGCCCAATTAAAAATCTTGAGGTTAATATGTTTGAATCTTTTCTTGTGAACTATATATTAAACATTCTTCCATAGTAATTTGGACCCTTCAAAATATCCTACAATACACATAAGGATAAATGGTCAATTAATCAACTTATAACTATGTGTGTTCAGTAAGAATGGAAGTTGAAAATGGAAATGGATGAAAGTGCATTATTAGGTACATAAGAAAAGAATCAAAAACAAGCCAAACAAAAGAAGAAAGGGAAAATACCTATTCATGGTTGAATCAAAAAAGAATCCAAGTGTTTTTTTTTTCTATAAAAGGAAGGGATGCATGAAGAAGAATTGCACTAAATTTCATAACTGGCTTGAAAAGAAAGGTAATCCAATATCATTTGTCTGTTATAAATATAATATGGTTGATATTAATCATAATACATGGTGGATTGATTCTAGTTCTACAATTTATATTTCGAATACCTTGTAGGGTATGCGAAATCTAAGGATGCTAGTGAGAAGTCAACAAAGCATTTATTCATGAAACAAGATGCATTCACATGCGGAGACAATTGGGACATGCACTTTAATTTTAAGTAGTGGTTTTATTTTGAATTTAGAAAAGACCTTTTATATTCCTAGTTTCTCTAAGAATTTAATTTTAGTTTCAAGGCTTGTATCTTTGGGATATTTCTTTAGTTTTTCAAAGACATCTTCTAGTTTGTTTTATAAATCTAATCTTATTAGGAATGATACATTGTTTGATGCTTTTTTCTTTATTAATTTACAAAATGATACTACTTATTCATACTGGTATAACATGTTCTGTTATGAATGAAGATTCGTCTATATTGTGGCATCGGAGATTGGAACATATCTCCATAAAAGAATTAAGAGATTAGTAAATAATGAAGGACTTAGTACTTTATACTTTACTAATTTTAGCACTTATATGTACTGCATTAAGAGAAAACAGATGAACAATCCTAAGAAAAATGTGAAGAGCAGTACAGACATATTAGTAATCATACATTAAGACATTTGTTGTCCAGACATGGACTCGTGTAGTCCACAATACTTCATCTTTTTCATAGATGATTACTCACGATACATATATCTCTACTTACTTCATAATAAGAGCGAGGCATTAGATGCTTTTAAGATTCTTAAAGCTAAAGTAGAGAAACAATACAAAAAGCAAATTAAGATCATGAGAACCGATAGAGGTAGAGAATATTATGGTAGATACACTGAGAATTGATAAGCACCCGGTCTATTTGCAAAGTTTTTTCAAGAACATGAGATAGTTGCCCAATACACATTCCTAGTTCTCCAGACTAGAATGGTGTGGCAAAAAGAAGAAAATGAACTTTAATCGACATGGTAAGGAGTATGAGTAGTCACTTCAAACTACCTAAATCCTTATAGACTGAAGCTCTTAAAATGGTTGTATTATATTAAACCAAGTTCTAACTAAGATTGTCTAAAAGATGCCATTTAAATTATGAAAAAGTTAGAAACCAAGTTTGTGACATTTACCATTTAAGATGCCATTCTAAAGTAAGAGTTTATAATCCACGAAAAAAGAAACTGAATCCAAGGACCATTAATGGGTATTTTATTAGATATGTCGAAAGGTCTAAAGAATACAAATTCTATTGTCCATCTCACAACATTAAAATTATGGAATCAAGAAATGCAAAGTTTCTTGAGAATGACTTGATCAGTGGGAGCGATCTATCACAGAACATTGTTTTTGAGAAAGATCATTTGGGTGCTCAACCTTCCTGCTCAAGTGATAGATTGATTGTTGTTCATAACACTCCTCAAGTTCACACGAGTGTTGAATAACTGATCATTAAAGTTTCAAAAAATGCTGATAATAATCTAGTAGATCAAATTATTAAGGAAATGCCTCAAATTGTTAAACAACTAGTTGAACAACATGTTCTTTAGGATAATATTGATACAACACTAAGAAGATCTACTAGAATAAAGAAATCAACCGTTTTAGTGATGATTTTGTTTATCTGCAAGAGTTAGACAGTAACATTAAAGCCGAAAATAATCCTAAAACATTTTCACAAGCCATGAGTTGTAAAGAATCAAATTTATGGTATGAGGCCATGAAAGATGAGATGAATTCTATGGCATCTAATGGAGTTTAGAATCTTGTCAAGTTACCCAATGGTGTAAAAGTCAAAGGCTGTAAATGGGTTTTTAAGATAAAGAGAGACTCATTGGGCAACATTGAAAGATATAAAGCAAGGCTCGTCGCTAAAAGATTCACTCAAAAGGATGGAATAGACTACAAGGTGACTTTTTCTCTTGTATCTAGGAAAGATTGTTTTCGTATTGTTATGGCATTAGTTACACATTTTGATTAAGAGTTGCAACAAATGGATGTGAAAATGGCTTTTCTAAATGGAGATCTAGAGGAAGAGGTTTACATGAAACAACCAAAAGGATTTTCCTCTAGTAATGGTGAGCATTCGGTATGCAAGATTAAGAAATCTATATATAGATTGAAACAACAATCCTATCAGTGGTATTTGAAATTTCATGATGTTATATTTTTATTTAGTTTTGTAGAGAACATTATGGATCAATGTATATACTAGAAGGTCAGTGCGAGCAAAATTTATTTTCTTATCCTATATGTAGATGATATTTTACTTACAACCAATTATAAGGTTTTGCTACGTGAGGTGAAACAATTTCTCCCTACAAACTTTGATATGAAGGACATGGGTGAAGCATCTTATGTCATATGCTTAAATATCTATAGAGATAGATTTAAAGGAATTTTAGGTCTGTCACAAGAAACCTATATCAATAATGTAAAATGTAATATATTTTTAGAGACATTTTTATTAATAAAGAATTCATTTATTATTCATATAACAAAGCTTATCCTCTTTGCGTTCATATTTGTTGGACGTATGTTAAGCAAACAAAAGTCAAGACTATTAAACCTTTAGAACCAAGCATATGATGGACAAATTATGCAAAAGACATGATTTTAAAGGTAACAGTCTAAATCATAAGATCCGCAATCGATGGAATAAAGTTGGGCACTTTATTCATACAAAGATTGTTATGTTGTCTATATCTATAATGGGAGATGGTTTGTCTTAACCATCAGAGGTGGACTCCATAAAGAGAAACATTAGTGCATTGTCAAAGGTGTCGATGCATTGGATCGTGACATTAAGTGAATTGATTTGGATTAATAATTCTATCTTAGCAAATTGATTCACATTAGACAATCATATGTGTTCTATCTTAATTCTGAGATGAATAGTGGGGCTGTTGTCTTAACTTATTTCTTTTGATGTACCAAAGGGTGACATCCACAATTTATAATGGTACACATACCGGTATATTAGAGACATGACTTTTGATAGTATAAACCTATTATTCATAGATATGGAATCTATAGCTCCTTTTTAGGAGTCATTGATATCCTTTTATTTGTGTTATCCTGTAATTGAAAAACTAAAGCGTTCAACCATTTGGATACATAAGTGTATCAATGGTATACCGTCTTTGGATGGTAAGTTTTCCAATGGTGAGATAATAGAACGTAAGATAAAAATAATCGAGAAGGTAAAACAGAATTTATCCTTAAGCCGATTATAGATAATCCTATGGGGGTACGACACATTATGACATATCATTGAGACTTAGCTATATAGACTTTGTAATTCTATACAGTTCAAGAGTGCTGGTCTAAACTTTTAGTGAAGTAGCGTTGGAATTGATAATTATGATATATATTTCTGGCATATTGGGTTTCATAATTATTAGGAGCTTAAACTATATAGGTCCATTAGGTCTCCTTTGCTAGCTTATAATAAATCACGTGACAATATAACATGTTTTTCTAATAATTGGTGACTTATGTCAAATTGTGAAATTGGCCAAAATTCAATAGGATCAGATAATTCATGTTTGTTTATCAATTGAATTAATTTTGTGAAAAAATTAATTCAAGATAACTTAGTGAATTATCAGGATCAAATAATTAATGTCTGTTTATCGGTTGGATTAATTTTGAATAAACTAATTCACAATAAACTTATTGAATTATTAGGAATTTATATTTTCTTAGAGATTATCTAGATATGACTGTTTTAATTAAATAACTTTTTTATTGGGTTATTTAAATTAAAATTGAGGTTCTATCTTAAGAATTTCGAGTGGGAAATAAAGATTTGCAAGGATCAAAAATTGTAAGTTCAGCAAGTTGGTCTGCAGGTTCGGCCTGCCGATGGAGTAAGTTTGGCAGCCGATCTGCCAGTTCTGTAACACCCGAGATTTTTAATGTATTAAAATTGCATTAAGTTGAGGATTATATTAAGATAAAAAGTACAATTTAAGGAGAATATTGTATAATATTACAGGAAATTATGCAGTATTAGAGCAAAATAGTATAAGAATTTAGACTGTTTAAGGTCATGCAGTATAGAATTGGACTGCATAGACCACAATTTTTTTATAAAGTGCAGAAAAGAAAGAAAAAAAAAAGGAAAAATATCACAAAAATTCAGCTCTCTCTCTCTACTTTCTCTCTCTAGATTTTCTCTCTGTCTCCTCAAATCTCGTTTGAGATTCCAGCGTTTGTTTTCAACACCTCCCGCACCAATGGAAAGCTCTCGACAAGCTAAGTCCAACGAGGTGTTGTGCCACCCAAAAAGCCACCGGAGGAAGCCTCACGCACCGCCCAAAGTGGCAGAGAAACCCATTTTTTTCGACGTGATTTCTCCGCCATTCGACCACCAATCGACGTGATCTTGGTGTCTATGGACTCAACATGAGGAGAGGAGCAAGATGGTACCAATTTTCTAGCTCGATTTTGGATGGAAAAGCTTCGACAGAGTAGCCCCATCGCCACCGTGGAGCCACCGCCGGACCCACCGTCTCCAGCGGCGGTGTGACACACCGCCGGTGCCAAAAGGATCAGAGGGCGACGGCGAGCAAGACCCCTCGCTCAATTGCACAGTTCCACCACCCCTCGCTGGAGATCGATCTCCCCTATCATGCACCGCTGTAAGAGGGTTCGAGGCTACCCATTTCGCCACCGTTGGGCCAAATTGAAGAGGCAGCCACCTTCAGAGGGTCGAGAGGAAGAAATTCGACTCCTCAATTGCACGAGACGACGGCCGATCACCAGAGAACCAGGACCCGCCGCCTAACGCCATCATGAAGAGGTGGAGCCGTCGTTCCATGTGGTGTTGAACAGCCCTATCTTAGGGGAAATGCTCAGAGGATGTCGTTCCACGGTATCTCCGCCGGAGATAAGAGATCTGAGCCGCCGGTTTTGGCCGAGAAACCCATCCTCGATTTGAGTAGATGGAGGCTAAATTGGGTAAAATTAGCATCGCCATTGGACTCAGGAGGGTTGAATTAGGGGGGTAGGCTCAAGCTCAGCCCCCAACGGAGCCAATCAACGCCGGTCAACTGTCGGTCAAAGGCCAAATTAGAATTTTGTGATCCGGACCTCCGATCAAAGATCTGAGACCGCCTCCCGACTCATTTCAATGCTCTGAATGCAATAGTGACCTCTGTTTGAGCAAATTCCACTCTAGTGAAAATCATTCGGTATTGATTGCACGTAGATTGAGGCAATTCAAACTGCAGCAACGGAGTCCAAAATGATATTTTCAAGAATGTATGATCTCCAGGAAGCATTCCTAGCCATTCATGGTTGCTCGAGGAGCACTGTAGAGGATGCTTCGCATGCTGTAGATACAGTGAGGTACAACTAGACCTGCTTAGCTTGGAGTCCAAGTAAGTAGGAATCTCGTCTACAGTATGAACCGTTTTAAAATAAATTATTTTATATGCTTTCATGAAAATTTATGAAATGCATGATCAATGATTGTTACACTGTTTTATGTCAGAATGGGTTTTATAAGGTTACAAAGTTGACGAAAAACCCGTTAAGGCTAAAATCGTCATTATTAAGGAAACGGCTAGAACAGAGTCAAACACTCTGATTTAGCATAATGTTATTAGACGAAAAATGTTCCATAATATGTTAAGTAATGTAACCGCCATGTGAGACCATAGATTTAATAAGGGAGGTTTAAGTAAACGAGAGGTAAACCGATGGGTTACGAGGTTAAAAGGAAAAGTAACCCCGGTGGGTTACAAAGCTAAGTGAAGGAAAGTTAAACCGATGTTTTATAAGGTTAAGTAAAGACAACGGTAAATGAAAGTATACTAGTCAAGTTAAAAGGAAAGAATGATTAATGTTTACGTTTTATTATTAATCGATTGATAATAAAGAATGTTAATTAATAAGTCGGCTGTCGTTTGATCAGAATGCAGAGGCTGACTAATGGAAGGAAAAGAAACGGAATAGAAAACGCTAAAGCATAGTTTGGGTAAGTTTCAAATCTCACCTACAGCATGAAATAAGTGATTTTTAAATGCTTATTTATATAATTTGCAAATGAGTTTGCAATTATTATGCAAGTTTCTTTAAAGTATGTTTGCATTATTTATGCAAAAAGTTTTAAAGTTTAAGAAAAAGATTTGCAATGAATTTGCAATTGTTATGTTTAAAGTCTATTGGCATATTGATATGCACAATGTTTTTAAAAGTTTAAGTTATGATTTTCAAAGTATTTAAAGTATGTTTTGCATTATGACAATGCATAATGTTTTATAGTTTAAGTTATAAGTTTCATGATGCATTTGTTATGCAATAAATTGCATTTATTGTGCAATAAGTTTTAGAATAAAAGTTATAATTTGCAAAATGTGATTTCGATATATATTGCATTTGTTATGCAATAAGTGTTTGGATACAAGTTAAGATTTATAAAATGTGTTTGCGTTTTATGATGCATTTGTTAAGTAATATGTTGCATTTGTTATGCAATAGGTTTTATAGTACAAGCTATGAATTGCAAGTGTGCTTGCATATGATATGATTGCATTTGGAATGCTCACTAAATTTAATAAGAAGGTAATATAAAAAGAAAAAGAAAGTACCATACCAGCCTCCTTGTTATGAGGCAATAAAAGTAAAGTTAAAGTTTGACCTCCTAGATGTGAGGTACATGACCACGAAGTTCGATGGTCTTAAGTCTCCCACAAGGGGAGCATCACGTTTATGATATCATGATTAAAGATGTTGGTACGAACACTAAAGGTTATAAAGTAAAGAAAGATATGGAACAAGGATAGAAGTAAAGTACGATAAGGAAAGTTAAAGAACGAAGATAGAAAGTAAAACTAAGAAAAGAATGTTCATAAATGCTCATAATTGAAGTTAATAATTGAGCATAAATGGAGTCATGCATTCTGATATTGCTTGAATGCCTTTTTATGAAATATTTATATGTTATGTTATGGAAAACATTCAGAGAATTGTTTTATGATAAATATTTATGAAAAACATTTTCATGTTTTCAAGAGAAGGTTTATGAACGATGTTTTAAGAAAAAACGTTCAAGAAATGTTTCACGAAAAACATTTATGCAAAATGTTTCAGAAATGTTTTATGGAAAACATTTATGAAAAACGTTTTCAGAAATGTTTTATGGAAAACGTTTGTGTAGAATGTTTCAAGAGAAAGCTTTTTATGAGAAAAGTTTTAAAGCATGATTAAATGATTTGTGAGTTTATGTTTGAACTTATTGAGCGAAAGCTCATTAAAATTTTTTCATGCTGTAAGTAATTTAAGGTGACCAGTAGGACCCGTTAGAAGAGCTGGGTGCTGCAGAGGACAGATGCGAAGATTTGAGTATAGATACCATCACTGTTTGCTTCCGCTACGTAAAGAAAAGGTTTTCCATTGTTTAATGTTGTGTTTTTAAAGTTTTAAGAAAATCAGAGTTCTAAGAATTGTATTCAAAGTTTTAAGATACAGTTTACGATCTATTTTATGTAATTATAAAATAAAGTTCTAAACTATGATTTAATAATTGTTTCTTATTAAGTTTTAAGAAACGATTTGAAATGATTTTAAGGGCAAGTGTTGAGCGAGGTCTCAACTTAAAATGCGACAGAGGTCGCATCAATTTTAAAGAACGTTTAAAGAAAAAAAAATTTATTTCAGTATTTTTCTTACTAAGTAAGTAAGATTACTATTTATGAAACGATGTTTAAGAAAGTAAAGTGACTGCCCGAAAAGGCAGGTCGTCACAAGTTCGTCTACCGATCGGACAATTTCTGATCACGCATTATCGACGCAAATTTTATTAGATATTGATTCTGATTTGATCCTAATTAGAATTTTCAAAGCCTTATCTGATAAAGACTGACCCTTTGGCCCAACCTCTATAAAAAAGGAGTAAGACTCATTATTGTTCAAGTCTGTTGAGAAATCTAGAGTGAGTAGTCTGCCAGTGAAACTCTAAAACTCCTCAAAAAGTTGTTGTTCACAAATCATGAAATATAGCTTTGGGTATTTCTTGATTGACCGGAAAGAGAGCCACCTGTGGAAGAACTAAACGACTGTACCCACACACACACACACCGATTGTAGACAGAGAATGACAAAGAAGGCTAGTTGGTTAAGGTCTTTCTACAACTCTTTTCTGTATATCGATTGTGGGAGCTTTTTGGCAAACAAGGTTAGTAAGATCTAGTTAATTTATGCATATAGTATGTCAAACTTGTGTTTGAGAAAATACTCTAATATTAAAAATTTTAAAAATTTCGCTGCGTGCTATTTTTTCAACATTTGCTACATGAGGTGAAACAATCTCTCTCTGCAAACTTTGATATGAAGGACATGGTTAATGCATCTTATGTCATATGCTTAAATATCTATAGAGATAGGCTTAAAGGAATTTTAGGTCTGTCACAAGAAACCTATATCAATAAGGTTTTAGAGAGGTTTTGGATGAAAGATTCTTTACCAAGTATAGCTCCCATGGTGAAGGGTGATAAATTTAATTTGAACCAATACCCTAAAAATGACTTTGAATGGGAACTAATGAAGAACATCCATATGCTTCAGCTGTTGGAAGCCTGATATATGCTTAAGTCTACATAAGTCCTGACATTGCATTTGCTATAGGAATGTTAGGAAGATATGAAAGTAATCCAGGAATTGACCATTAGAAAAGTACAAAGAAAGTAATGAAATACCTTCAAGGGACCAAAGACAACATGCTTACATATATATGAACTGAAAATATGGAAGTAATTAGCTGCTCAGATTTGGACTTCACTAGCTATATTTATTCACAAAAATCAACATTTGGGTACATTTTTATGTTTGCCGGTGGAGTTGATCTTAGAGAAGCACAAAACAGACTTTGACTGCTATTTCCACTATAAAGGCTGAGCTTGTATCTTGTTTTGGGAGTACTACACACGGTGTATAGATGAATAGTTTTATTTCTGGTCTTAAGATTATGGATTCAATTTTTAGGCTATTAAGAATATATTGTGACAATTCAATTGTAGTTTTTATGGCTAAAAGTAACAAAAGTGGTAGTCAATGTAAACACATCGACATTAAGTATTTAACCATAAGAGAACGTATTAAAGGTAAAATAGTAGTCATTGAATACGTTAGCACTGAATTGATGATAACTGATCCTTTGACAAAAGGCATACTACCATTTACATTTAAGGACCATGTAGAAAGAATAGGACTTGGTTCTTTTGTATAATTTTTGTTGGAAGAACAGATTTAATTTCCAATGAAACTCTATTTTAGTTATGATATTTTCTCATATTTATTTATGTACACATTTATTTATTAATTTTGAGAAATATTATTAAATTTGGACCTAAAATAAGCATAAGATTTATTCATTATGCATTAAGAGACACAATATGTTGTGACACATGGAAGATAATACTCGCCTTAGAGGGCCTATCGCTATGATTCATGTCCCTAAGGCTCGCTTTCTCTCCTAAGTTTACACCATCATTTTGAGACTACAAAGGCTTAGAAGCTCCTAAACCTGTCGAACAGAGGAAGACAACAAATTTCAAGTTCAGACTGTACAGCGAACGACAGTAATGGTAGGAGGTAATTTTTTAGCATGTTTCCACTTTATGATCTTGTATGCTTATTGTTTATTGCATATTAGATCGTATTTAACTTTAACATTATGGGATGAAGATTGTTTGTACCTGGAGAGAGAGAGGAGAGAGAGCACTTCAAGGTGTTCGTAATAGGTGCAGAGAGATTAGATAAAGAGAGAGGGAAAAAGGAAAAGAGATTGAATTGTAATATGTGTGCCATGAACTTTTTTTTTTTTAAGTTTACTTGTGCCATAAAAATAAAATAATATAATAGAAATAAAAAGAATGCCATAAGGCGTAATTTTCTCAATCCTTTACACAAATACGATGCAGAATAGCAAGCTCTATCCATTTTATTTGACTCCAGACTCACCTTCACACTGCTGGGAACAATGTATTATGCACATAAACTAATATACTTTACGGAAGTCGTTAGCAAAATTGTATTCGACTATCTAGGATGACGTTGTTTCTTTTTGCAAATTTAGTGCAATGACCAATTATTATTAATTTTTCTTTGAGGGTAACCAATGATTATTTTTACGTGCTATTTTCTCAATCAAGGATAGCCGGCAAATATGTGAATTAGAGCCAATAATGTATAAATTGTTACAGTTAGCGTTAAGGATATATGAATTCCATTTTTTAAAAAAAGAAAAAAAAGGAAAGAAATCGTCTTCAAGGAAAAAAAAAAAAGAGGAATGATGAAGGTAAGAGCAAGACATAATTGTGTGTGTGTGTGTGTGTGTGTGTGTATATATAAAGAGAGCACAAATGAAGCGTTTGGGAAAAAGCGACGTGTCGGCTAGTTTTGACGAAATGCGTGTTCCGTCTTCAAGTAGATAACCGACAAAATATAGGAAAAGCTATGAAGCAAATTACCAAAAACAAGCAAAGCCTCACGACGTGGATCCTCTTAGAGGATACGGACGAAGGATTAATGAGACATATAGCATAATTACATAATATCACTAAAATAAATAATTATTACGTAATTATATAATACAAAACGTATTATTATGCTTATTACTATGTACTCATGATATTTTTAAAATATTCTAAAAATTATATTAAAGTTTAATTTCACCATAATATTATTGTTACAAGTGGTTTAATTTTTTTTAATACATATATATATATATGTATACTAGGAAAGATTTTAATGGAGGTTCCAAATAAAAAAATTATATAAAAAAGGATAATAGATAAAAAGTTGATAGGAACCATTGCTTGTGGTGTGGCCCCTTAAACATGCCATCTTTCCCTCTATAAATTAGAAGGCAATCGCTTTACCGCTATCTTTTCCTCTTTCTCGTAAGGTCTTGAATATCCATACTGTTAAGCAGAAGGAAAATGTCCAGCAGCAACCCCGTAAGAGATGAAGCAAACGTTCCATTACTGGAAGATCAAGATTTATCAAAAGAAGGAATAATGCAAGATCATAATTATCATGATGATCAAGAACTACTGTCACGCCCCGGAGTACGGGATGTGACGTGGCGGAATATTTAGATTAATTAAAAGCGGATTTAATTAAAATTAAGTGTTTAAGAATCCAATTAAGTAAGAAATAAAGAGATTTTCCACCACATTTGATAAACGAATTTATAAATATTTAGCAAATAATAATAATTAAATAAAAACCGCGAATATGGGTTCCACAACCCACAACTTGTGCACACACATGGATCTGACAATATCATAAATACCATTACAGTCTAAGTACAAATAAAGTTAAGTCTTACATGCCTTGATTAAATAAATACAGAATATAAATAAATTCTCCTATTGCTCCTGAGCTCGGTCCGAAGAATCTTCTCCAAACCTAAAGGGGAAACCACCTAGGGGGAAATTTAAAACAATAAAACGTGAGCGAAAGGCTCAGTAGGACTAAGTTTTATAAAAATAGTTTAACGCAAAGGAACATAGCATTATTAGAAGTTATTCCAAGGAAACTTAAATAAATAAATAAACAGTTTGAGTAGGACCGTCCTGACACAGAACAGTCTACTCATCAAATCAAAACACCATTTTACTTTTACCTAGGCAAACCATGATATCACCACCGTAGTGGCCCAGCTGGGTTTCGGGACCTGCCCCCAAGGTCGATCGCTACACGACCCGATCTCTGATATGGCATCATGCCTTAGTGTTTATTATCATTGTCATTCAAAACCCAATTACCGAGTGTTGTCAGTTACATTTATTATGAAGTTCATTTCATAATCACGGTATATTAAAACATAACCGATAAAACTATTTCCAAACAACCGTTGAAAACATTTTGATAGAAATCCTTTTCAAAGCCAAATCATTTCAAAACCAGGCTACCAAAGAAATAGGATAGAAGTCCTACCTCAGTACTCGTGCCGGTGCCCCACACCGTAATCCCGGTCCGCTATACGTTAGCTCCACGGAACCACGAATGATCCTAGATACAAACTAAGTCGATCAATATCTAGTTCGAGACATTCTATGTTACTAAATCATTTCATGATGTCCTAGTGTGCCATTTGTACCTTTAAAATCATCCTATGAGGTTGGGATTTAAATCTGGGTTCAAAATAGTAAAAACGGGTAAAAATCACAAAATTTTCCATGCCTCGATCGGCCTGCCGGCCTACCGAACTGCACAGTTTGGCCTGCCGGAAACAAGGTTCGGCCTGCCGAACATTTCCCCAGATTCGGCCTGCCGGTCAAAAGAACACCGGCCTGCCGATCATCACTCCGGCCTGCCGAACATGAACTTCGGCCTGCCGAACTGGGAAAACCCAGAAATCCCAGCCACGGGTTTCTCGATCCCCAAAATCCAAATCTTGTTTCCAACCTATTTTTCTCAAATCCCAGGCATGAAAAACAATCATAGTTGATAGAAAAACATTCTAGAACATGTTTGGAATCATTTAAACAACATTTAAACTCAAAATCCTCAAAAATCCGAAAATGAGAAAAAGAGGAGAAAAATGAAAAATCTTGAATTCAATCCGTTTTTCTTCAATCTAGGCTTAGATTCTAGTTGTTCTAAGTTCATTTAACACAAATCCACAGTTTTCTAAGCTTAAACAAACTTAGATTTCAAAAACACACAAAATTGGAAATTTTGTAAAAAGTTTAGAAATTTCGAATCTAACCTCGAATCGAAGCTTCAATCCGCGTTCTCGGTTGCCGAATCACGTCCCCGAGCTTCCTCCTTGCTATCCCGAAGCTTGGATTCGAATTTGTTTTCAAAAATTTTGAGAGAGAGTTTGAGAGAAAGGGAGACTCACGGTGAAGGAGAGAAGAGAGAGAGAGAGGAAGGAAGGAAATAAATAGAGAAAATCGGTGGGCGGTTTTACTGTGCGAAAACCATGTTTCGCCCACGGTTTTGCAAAACGGAGTATTTTTAACATTTTACAAATTGTTGTGTTTTAAAACTCAAAACATCATTTTAAAACAATAAGAAATCTTTTGAACACATCAATTTAACAAAACAACCAAAATTCAAAAATCCAACCAAATAGTCTAATAAATGTTAAAACGTTAATTATGGCACACTAATTCATCATTTATAGTACATTAACATTAAATAAATTTCGGGACGTTACAGTTCTCCACCCCTAAAAGAAATTTCGTCCTCGAAATTTACAACTCATCTCAAAAACAAAACAAATGCGGATACAGCTCCCGCATACTCGACTCTAATTCCCAAGTGGCTTCATCAACCCCGTGATGCTGCCACACGACCTTTACCAACGGTATCTCACGACGACGCAAGCTAACCACTTTCCGGTCGATAATCTGAATCGGCACTTCTTCGTACGTCGTATCCTTTTGAACCTGTACATCGCGAAACGAAACTATCTTATCCTGCCCAGGTGGACATTTCCTAAGCATCGACACATGAAACACATCGTGCACATAAGAAAGTTCAGGCGGAAGATCAAGCCGATAAGCGACCACACCAACACGCTGAGTGATCTCGAACGGCCCGATATACCTCGGCGCGAGCTTCCCACTCACTCCGAACCGCATAGTTCCCTTACGAGGTGACACCCTCAAGAGAACAAAATCTCCAACCGCGAACTCTAAGGGTCTACGTCTCCTATCTGCGTAGCTCTTCTGCCGACTCTGAGCTGCTCTTAATCGATCTCGAATCACCGCGACTTTCTCGTTGCTATCACGAATCTCTTCTGGCCCAAGAATAACTCTATCTTCTGGCTCGGCCCAACACACAGGTGACCGACACGGTCGCCCATACAACGCCTCAAATGGTGCCATACCGATACTCGCCTGATAACTGTTGTTGTACGCGAACTCCGCCAAATGCAAACATTGCTTCCAATTCCCGCCGAAGTCCAACACACAAGCACGCAACATATCCTCGAGAACCTGAATAACCCACTCAGACTGCCCATCAGTATGAGGATAAAACGTCGTACTGAAGTTCAAATCCGTACCCAAAGCCTCCTGAAAACTCCTCCAGTACTTAGCATTAAACCTGGTGTCTCGATCAGAGGTGATGGACAAAGGAACTCCATGCAACCTCACAATGTTCTGCATATACAACTCCCCGAGAATCTTCCTCGAACACGTCGACCTAAACGGAATGAAATGCACCGATTTCGTCAACCTGTCGACCACAACCCAAACTGCATCATGCCGCTGCTTCGTCCTCGGCAAACCTGTGAGGAAATCCATCGTCACATGTTCCCATTTCCACCCTGGACTAGGAAGTGGCTGAAGCTGACCTGCAGGCTTCTGATGCTCAGCTTTCACCTGGAGACACGTCGAACACTTGGTCACGTACTCTCGAACATCTTTCTTCATGCCTCTCCACCAATATTGTCTCTTCAAATCACGATACATCTTTGTGCTCCCTGGATGAATAGCGAACTGAGACCTATGAGCTTCATCTAGAACGGCTTTCGTCACCTCGGTGATAACTGGAACTGCAAGACGCTCCCAAAAGTACAACGATCCATCTGCATGCACGCTCCATTCCTCGAACTGCTCTCCGTTCTAAATCCGTGACCAAATCCCCTGCAAATGTTGATCCTGCCACTGACCTTGCTTCACCATCTAAACAAGAGCTGGAGTCGCTTCCACATGATATAACGAAACTCGATCACCATCTTCATGATACAGTAGCCGATACTCACTCACTGTCGCATCCCTGCTCCAGTCCTCAAAAATCAAACAAGCGAGAACCCCTGAAGACTTCCTGCTAAGCGCGTCCGCTACCACATTAGCTTTCCCGGGATGATACTGCAAAGCGAAATCATAATCCTCCATGTACTCCACCCATCTGCGCTGCCTCAGATTGAGATCCCTCTGAGTGAACAAATATCTCAAACTCTTGTGATCGGAGAAGACCTGAAACGATGCTCCATACAAGTAACATCTCCAAATCTTCAGCGCGTAGATCACTGTCGCAAGTTCTAAATCTTGAGTAGGATAATTTCGCTCGTCAGGTCGTAGCTGTCTCGATCCGTACGCAACCACACGTCCATGCTGCATCAACACGCATCCAAGTCCGCTCCCTGAAGCATCAGCATAAACCTCATACGGCTCATCACTGCTAGGAATAATCAACACTGGAGCTGAAGTCAACCGGTTCTTCAATTCCTGAAAAGCAGACTCACAGTCTTCATCCCACTCAACCTGACATTTTTCTTGATCAATCTCGTCAACGGAGCTGCAATCTTCGAAAAGTCCTTTACAAATTTCCTATAATATCCAGCAAGACCTAAGAAGCTGCGAATCTCCGCTACATTCCTTGGTTGTTCCCACTCCAATATAGCTTCAATCTTGGATGGATCCACTAAAATACCATGCTCCGAGATGACATGACCCAGAAACTTGACCTCAGTCAACCAAAACTCACACTTTTCCCGCTTGGCATACAACTGGTGCTCCCGCAGAGTCTGAAGCACGATCCGAAGATGCTGCTCATGCTCCTCCCATGTCTTAGAATACACAAGAATATCATCGATGAACACGATCACAAACTGATCCAGATACGGCCTAAATATCCTGTTCATCAAATCCATAAAAGCTGCTGGAGCATTCGTCAACCTGAAAGACATAACCAGAAACTCGAAGTGCCCATACCGAGTCCTAAAAGCTGTCTTGGGAATATCCTCTTCCTTGATCCTGAGCTGATGATAACCTGAACGCAAATCAATCTTTGAGAAATATCGCGAACCTCCCAACTGATCAAACAACTCATCAATCCTAGGCAAGGGATACTTGTTCTTCACCGTAACACGATTTAGCTACCGATAATCCACACATAACCTGAGAGTCCCATCGTGCTTCTTAGCAAACAAAACAGGTGCTCCCCACGGAGATGTTCTATTCCGGATATACCCTTTATCAGCAAGCTCCTGAAGTTGCTTCCTCAATTCCTTCATTTCTACCGGCGCCATCCGATAAGGTGCCATAGAAATCGGTGATGTCCCTGGAAACAACTCGATACCGAACTCAATCTCCCGATGCGGTGGTAACCCTGGTAACTCATCGGGGAAGACATCCTCGAACTCATCAACCACCGGAATCGCTACACTACTACTCGAAACATAGGGCTTGCAATCTAGATTGGCAAGAAAAGCAAAACAATCTAGATTCCTTCGCCCTCCTAGACATGACTTTATAAGGCGCTCACTCATTAACCAATCACCACCACCCTGGTAAGTGATTACCGTCCCCCTATCAGACACTAAGGTCACTTTTCTAAGTTGGCAGTCCACGACTGCATTATACCTGGACAACCAGTCCATCCCTAAAATCACATCATAGGAACTCATGGGGAGTATAATCAAATCACTTTTCAAAATCTCATCCCCAATCTTTATTTTACAGGATTTACACACACAATTTACATACACCCGCCCTAAGGGAGAAGTTATAACTAGGGGTTCATTAAACTCTTTTATTTCTAATCCCAAGGCATGTACAAAAGAACTCGAAATGAGAGAATAAGAGGCACCGGTATCAAATAAAACACGAGCTAAGGATCTAGAAACCAAAACCATACCATCAACAACCGCGTTACCAGTCTGAGAATCTGACCCTCTAGATGCCATTGCATGAACCTGCACTGGCGCCTTTCCTTTTCCTCTACCGACATTACTGGGTCCTGGATTACTCGGCCGATGCTGCTGAGATAGAGACGACTGCACACTACCTGTACTCGGCGCTCTATACTGAGGAACACTACGCTGAAAATACTGCGGCTGCTGCCCCCGTGCCGGATGTGAGAATTGCTGAGGAGAAAACTGCGGATACTGCAACTGCGGGTACTGCGGAGGCAGAGGTAGGGTCTGAGGCTGAGGCTGAGATGAACGACTGGCATCCTCCCCGGTCTGTAATCCAAGACAAGCACTCCTGATCGGGCAATTCCTCTTGATGTGTCCGGGCTGCTGACAGAAATGACAATGAAAGCTGTAGGGGTTGCTACGCCCACTGCCAGACGAACTGCTGCTGCCACTGGTCGCACCGCCTTGCTTGCCTTTCCCCGGAGCTGGACGACTACTGATGCTCTTCCTGTCACTCCTCTGCAGTCCTCCTGAAGTCTTGGCTCGGTCCTCACAATACTGCACGTAATCATTCTCCACGGAGATCGCCGACGACACAAGCTCTCCGAAACTCCTAAGCCGTAGAGCAACCAACTGCCGCCGAATAGGAGCCTTGAGTCCTTCCTGAAACTTGATGCATTTCTCACGCTCCGATGCCACAGCTGATGGAGCAAACCTAGCCAACTCGTTAAACTTTGCCTCATACTCCCGAACTGACATATCACCCTGCTGCAATCTATAAAACTCAGCTGCCTTCTGATCTCTATATCCCTGCGGAAAATACCGATCATAGAACAGCTCCTCGAACTTGTCCCAACTGATATCACCACCGCGCTCCAGACGCTTAGTTTGTTTCCACCAGGTGTTAGCTCCACCCTCGAGCTTATACGCCGCGAATTCCACACGATACTCCTCAGGCACACCAAGAGTATCCAGATGCTTCAAGATCGAATCCAACCAATATTCAGCTAACTGCGGGTCCCCATTGCCATCAAAAGTCAGAATAGACGCCCGCCGAAATTCCTTAAAGAAAGCATGCCGACTACCAACACTGGAGTCTTCCGGTCTAGCCCTGGCTGCCATCTGCCGGAAAGCCGCAAACATAGACCTCATCATGCTCTCATCATTTCCAAACTCGGCGTCAGCAGTCGAACGACGTCTAGGTGCCATTCTCTCACTTCTGAAAACAAAGTTTGGACTGTCAGAGGTATTTCATTGTCAAACCTATGTGTGCACAATTCCCAAGGTTCATAACCTTGAGCTCTGATACCATTCTGTCACGCCCCGGAGTACGGGAGGTGACGTGGCAGAATATTTAGATTAATTAAAAGCAGATTTAATTAAAATTAAGTGTTTAAGAATCCAATTAAGTAAGAAATAAAGAGATTTTCCACCACATTTGATAAACGAATTTATAAATATTTAGCAAATAATAATAATTAAATAAAAACCGCGAATATGGGTTCCACAACCCACAACTTGTGCACACACATGGATCTGACAATATCATAAATACCATTACAGTCCAAGTACAAATAAAGTTAAGTCTTACATGCCTTGATTAAATAAATACAGAATATAAATAAATTCTCCTATTGCTCCTGAGTTCGGTCCGAAGAATCTTCTCCAAACCTAAAGGGGAAACCACCTAGGGGGAAATTTAAAACAATAAAACGTGAGCGAAAGGCTCAGTAGGACTAAGTTTTATAAAAATAGTTTAACGCAAAGGAACATAGCATTATTAGAAGTTATTCCAAGGAAACTTAAATAAATAAATAAACAGTTTGAGTAGGACCGTCCTGACACAGAACAGTCTACTCGTCAAATCAAAACACCATTTTACTTTTACCTAGGTAAACCATGATATCACCACCGTAGTGGCCCAGCTGGGTTTTGGGACCTGCCCCCAAGGTCGATCGCTACACGACCCGATCTCTGATATGGCATCATGCCTTAGTGTTTATTATCATTGTCATTCAAAACCCAATTACCGAGTGTTGTCAGTTACATTTATTATGAAGTTCATTTCATAATCACGGTATATTAAAATATAACCGATAAAACCATTTCCAAACAACCGTTGAAAACATTTTGATAGAAATCCTTTTCAAAGCCAAATCATTTCAAAACCAGGCTACCAAAGAAATAGGATAGAAGTCCTACCTCAGTACTCGTGCCGGTGCCCCACACCGTAATCCCGGTCCGCTATACGTTAGCTCCACGGAACCACGAATGATCCTAGATACAAACTAAGTCGATCAATATCTAGTTCGAGACATTCTATGTTACTAAATCATTTCATGATGTCCTAGTGTGCCATTTGTACCTTTAAAATCATCCTATGAGGTTGGGATTTAAATCTGGGTTCAAAATAGTAAAAACGAGTAAAAATCACAAAATTTTCCATGCCTCGATCGGCCTGCCGGCCTACCGAACTGCACAGTTTGGCCTGCCGGAAACAAGGTTCGGCCTGCCGAACATTTCCCCAGATTTGGCCTGCCGGTCGGAAGAACACCGGCCTGCCGAACATAAACTTCGGCCTGCCGAACTGGGAAAACCCAGAAATCCCAGCCACGGGTTTCTCGATCCCCAAAATCCAAATCTTGTTTCCAACCTATTTTTCTCAAATCCCAGACATGAAAAACAATCATAGTTGATAGAAAAACATTCTAGAACATGTTTGGAATCATTTAAACAACATTTAAACTCAAAATCCTCAAAAATCCAAAAATGAGAAAAAGAGGAGAAAAATGAAAAATCTTGAATTCAATCCGTTTTTCTTCAATCTAGGCTTAGATTCTAGTTGTTCTAAGTTCATTTAACACAAATCCACAGTTTTCTAAGCTTAAACAAACTTAGATTTCAAAAACACACAAAATTGGAAATTTTGTAAAAAGTTTAGAAATTTCGAATCTAACCTCGAATCGAAGCTTCAATCCGCGTTCTCGGTTGCCGAATCACGTCCCCGAGCTTCCTCCTTGCTATCCCGAAGCTTGGATTCGAATTTGTTTTCAAAAATTTTGAGAGAGAGTTTGAGAGAAAGGGAGACTCACGGTGAAGGAGAGAAGAGAGAGAGAGAGGAAGGAAGGAAATAAATAGAGAAAATCGGTGGGCGGTTTTACTGTGCGAAAACCATGTTTCGCCCACGGTTTTGCAAAACGGAGTATTTTTAACATTTTACAAATTGTTGTGTTTTAAAACTCAAAACATCATTTTAAAACAATAAGAAATCTTTTGAACACATCAATTTAACAAAACAACCAAAATTCAAAAATCCAACCAAATAGTCTAATAAATGTTAAAACGTTAATTATGGCACACTAATTCATCATTTATAGTACAT
The DNA here is from genome assembly GCA_025403435.1 of Artocarpus heterophyllus. NCBI lineage: Eukaryota > Viridiplantae > Streptophyta > Magnoliopsida > Rosales > Moraceae > Artocarpus > Artocarpus heterophyllus. The sequence goes on from CM046328.1 coordinate 15,038,271, forward strand.
TAACATTAAATAAATTTCGGGACGTTACAACTACCTCTTAGATGGAGGGTCTGGATTGAATCAAAGAAGCTATGGCACATAGTGGGCCCAACTATCTTCAGCGGAGTCGCCTCCTACTCTGTGCTCGTCATCACCCAAGCCTTCGCCGGCCACCTCGGTGCCCTCGAGCTCGCTGCTATCTCAATCTCTACTAACGTCATCGTCGGCTTCGACATCGGTATTATGGTAAAGTTTCATTTCTTTTTTGGATAACCAAAAGCAGATGCAGTAAAATATATATTTCTCGTTTTCATGAATATTGTTACCTTTTCTATTTGTTCGTAAAAATGCAAAATGATCAAAATTTATAGCGTTCCCATTTTTTTTTTCTTAATTTAAAACTAGAAAACCTCAACATTTTACTATTTTTGGGCACATATTTTTCTTCTTTTTTTTTTAGAAACCGTTAACTATTCATTTTTCTTTTGCACTGAAGATTTTAATACGGACGTTTCGACGTACTCTTATTTCAAAATCCTTTTTTGTCCCTCCCAAGTAAGGCTAACTTCTTCTTCTTCTTCTTCTTCTTCTTCTTCTTCTTCTTTCTTTCTTTCTTTCTTTCTTTCTTTTTTTTTTTTTTTTTTTTTGAGAACAAATTGTCCTCTTGCTAATTTCTTTTTTCTTTAGTTTGAAAAATTTGAACATGAACACTTCTATATAAATATATATACACCTTTATTCAATAATCTTATTTCTAATTATTTTCTTCTTCTTGTACACATATTGTCCCTTTGTTGTTTTGAAAAATTTTAGCATGACCACTTCTATGTACTCTTATGTCAAAATTTTAAACTTTTTTATAATATTTTTACCAGCTCGGAATGGCGAGCGCGTTGGAAACCCTTTGCGGGCAAGCATTCGGGGCAAAGAAATACTACATGCTCGGAGTATACATGCAGCGTTCGTGGATAGTCCTCTTAATCTGCTGCGTCTTCCTCTTGCCTCTTTACCTTTTCGCGTCGCCCATTCTGAAGCTGCTGGGCCAGCCGACGGACGTGGCGGAGCTTTCGGGCGTCGTAGCGGTCTGCATGATTCCACTCCACTTCAGCTTCGCCGTCCAGTTCCCTCTTCAGAGGTTCATGCAGAGCCAGCTCAAGACTGGCGTCATCGCCTGGGTTTCCCTTGCGGCGCTGGCGGTCCACGCGCTAGTCAGCTGGCTGTTTGTGTGCCAGTTCAAGCTTGGCGTCATTGGCACAGCCATTACATTGAACTTCCCTTGGTGGGTTTTGGTGTTTGGGCTTCTTGGTTATGCTGTTTGCGGTGGTTGTCCTTTGACTTGGGCTGGTTTCTCCACTGAGGTGTTTTCTGGCCTCTGGGACTTTACTAAGCTCTCCGCTTCTTCTGGGGTAATGCTATGGTACGTACGTCTCTCTTCTCTCTCTCTCTCTCTCTCTCTCTCTTTCTCTCTATCAATTTCAATCAAAATGATTTAGCCGAAATCTTTCTAAAAATAATTTAGGGAACTTTTGCCGAGTGAAAGAGTACTTTCTGAACGTTATTATTATTATTATTTTGAAATGCAAGCAACTTAGGGGAAAAGAAAAACAGACGGTCCCAAAAGTACAAGATTAATGGACATTATTTACGATAAAAAAAAATTGGACATTTTTTTAATCATACCACGCATTTCTCAAATAGTTTTTTTTTCTACATAAAATTAATTAAAGTGGAAACTTATTATAGTATTAAATATTTATCAACAGACGTTATTTGATTATAATACAATCCGTGGTATAAGATACATATAGGCATTTACGGTATTAATCAGTAGAGAAGTTATTTTTAGCTTTTTAGTCAAAATCATTTGAAGAGTATTTGAATAACCTTCCAAAGAGCTTCGTTCATGTAGAGGAGCTTTTCTTAAAAAATGTTTTAAAAAACATGTACCAAAATCTGAATAAGGTATACCTAAGTAAAGCTATAGATTTTATTTATAAATACTGCTACCTAAACCAGGGAAAAAAATAATGCTAAAGATCAGCCACATAATGCTACTGTTAATAGTGGGCAACGTGTAAGTCCCAAGGTTTTGATTTAGTGCAACAAACAGTATAAATCTTTTAACAATTATAATAAAAAATAAAAAATAAATAATTGTTATAGTCTAAGAGTCTATTTGATTCGAGTATTTGAATGAAGATTTAAATTTTTATAAGAAAAAATAATATAACAAAATGATTCGAACCACGAAATAAACAGACCCTAAAATTTTTATATATTATAGTTTTAAAAAAAATATTTTTAGTTCCAACCGTTTAACCAAACAACTTAATAAAGTTTTTGCTTTCTAACGTACGTACTTCCATCACAACGCAGCCTGGAAATCTGGTACTATCAAATACTCATTTTGATGACTGGAAATCTGAAGAACGCAGAGATTGCTTTGGATGCTTTATCTATATGGTATGTACTCTCCATTCATTTAATTCTCATTTTTCTATTCACGTACTAAAACGCGCACTATCATGAGAAATCTTGAATAATTCTCGTTTAACGTAATTAAAAAATATGGTTTTTTGAGGTTCCATATTCTACACGTATACAAACTCTGTAATATGTCTTTCAATAATTTTAATGGGCATGACTATATCTCCTTTTGCATGTAGCATGACGATTAACGAGTGGGAGATGATGATTCCTCTTGCATTCGTTGCTGGAACCGGGTAAATGCCTCTTGACCACATGATTTATTTTTGGCCTTTATGTTTGTTATTTAACCATCAATTTATAAGGTTAATTTTTGCTGTTACATCAAACTATTAACATTTTTAATTTGCACATAGTTTATGCTTAAGCTGACTAGTATTAGCCAATATTTATTAACCTAACAAGGAGTCACACTAAACTAATAAAGTAAGTTTATTGACCAAAATTTGATGATGAAGCGGATGTTTGGTAAGAGTGAAATAAAATAAGATGGAAAAAAATAATATAACGCAGGCAAAAACATAAAATGGAAAAAGGAGGATATTTGTTTTATTTGTTGTGAATTTCTTCCTCTAATACTTTTATATGTGGTAGAGATCAATTCATTGCCTCCTTTTTTTTCTTTTGACAACCAACCATGTCCTCAAACTCGTCAACTAAATCTCTACGTTTCTCCTTTCTTCCACCTTTCTCTCTTATCAAACAAGTTCTAAGAAATGAATTCACTAATTTATCTTCTTGTAATTTGTCAATATACATCCAGTTACAATACATGTCGTGCGTCTTACTTGAAAGCAAATAGCTAAATTAGCGACTAAATTTATCTTCTTGTAATTTTGTCAATAATTCATGATGTTGAGCGCTACAGAGCTCACCTTATCAGGTTTTTTTTTTTTTTTTTTTGAGATAATGTCGGTTGTGAAATATTACGTACATTTCAAAAATTTAACTTGAAAATAATTCGTTGTAAAAACAAGATATACTTTGGACAAGAAAAATGGACTATGAAAACCTGTGCTCACAAGGAAAACCTCAGCTGCTAAATTGATATCGAAAGAAAAAACACAAGTAGCATCGGAAATGAATGCTTTCAAGGCTTCTGAATTAGTATGTTTGTCCAATTGGCATTTATTCTCTTTCTTAAAACAGACAACCGTTGAACGATCAATATTTCTGTCGGACTCACAATATGGAATAAGACAAGACATGTAGATGCGATATCAGCCCAATTTAAGGGCTAAAGCTAGCAATACAAACATGTGGATTGCGCCAAATTAAAGTCGTTAAATTTATTAGCTTGTGCGGTCGTTTATAGTTTAGTCAGCAGAAAACGACCACTAATTAATTGTTTAAAAAGTAAAAAGACTTCTTGTTGGGTTGGTACTCTATGTTTAATTTGAGGTTATTAACAATATTTAACCCCTCAACTTAGGCTCTTATTTTACACCTTAAATTTTAAATATCATTGTTGTACTAACTTAAACTTTCAGATTTCCTTACTTTGTCTCTTCTCTCCAGTTTTTCATGAAAAGTAACGAAAATAAGCTCACATGAGGAGCATATGGAGGTCCTTGAAACTATTTACGGACTTGTTAATGTCTTCTCCTCCCTAACATATCAAGACCCTAAATTAGAAATTCTCTTAACTTTCTAAATGAGAGTGCAAATGATAATTCTCACTTAAGAATGATAAAATATCAATTTTGCCCTTACAATCCACCCACGGGTCAATTACATTTGACAGAAAATTGGACACAACAAAGGGAGGAAATTAAAAATTTAGGGGTTGTAACATGGTGATTTTTAAAGTTTAAAAGGTAAGTTGAGGAAGATCCTGAAGATCAGGAGGCCGTTAATGTTAATAAACCTTTTACGTAGTCTTTTCTCAATACTACAATCATTAGGATAATTTAATGAATTCCTTTTTAACTATGTCATTTATGTTAATATATATGTCCCTAAACTTTGAAATGCATTTATTTTGCCCCTATAATTAAATTATTTCTCTAGATTCACCTGATTCTAAACTTTTGATGCAAATATTTTTTTGATGGATTGTTCATATTTTGCTTGATCTGAAATTAGATATAACAATTAAGAATTAATATAAGTGCCTTTCACTCCAATGAATTATTTGTCCAAACTCTCATACATTATGTTTTTGGAGTGGTTGCTCAGAAGCAAGATAAGATAAAGGAAAATTGAGAAAAGAAACCCCAATACAATTAGGTTCATTAAGGACTTAAAGAAACTAATAAATTTGTCCTTTTAATAAGTGTGACAAATATTATTCTCTCCAAAAAAGCATGTATGAAAGTTAAGGATGAACATGAAGAAATATTATGCCATAAGCAGTGTGATAGATACATTTTAAAGTTTAGGAGAGTATGTTGACACAAATGATATGGTTAAAGGGGAATTCGTTAAATTTGTCCTTGTTATTATTATTTGCAAAGAAATAAATTCTGAAACATAACCATACTTTTTATATAATTAGAATAATTTCTTCCAACTAAAGTTTGTGGAGCACTTGCATTTAGTTTTGGTAGTGACATTTCCTGGATGCATGATGTTCGGACACTTGAAATAAGCAATTCTATTATTGTTCCTCAAATAATGAAAACGAATGCATTAGAGGTGCATATAGAGATCATTAACCCACATAGTTTAATCCATAAGTTGGTCCTTCAAAAAAAAGTAATTAAAATAATTGTAACTTGGTATATTTATTTTTCAAATTTGACGGTTACATATATGCAGGGTGAGGGTTGCAAATGAACTCGGAGCCGGTAATGGCAAAGGGGCCAAGTTTGCAACTACAGTGTCTGTAATTACATCGATTGTGATTGGACTCTTCTTCTGGTGTTTGATCATAATATTGCACAATGAGGTTGCCTTAATATTCACCTCAAGTAAACCCATCCTTCAAGCAGTAAACAAACTATCTCTTCCATTAGCCTTCACCATTCTGCTCAACAGTGTTCAGCCTGTACTCTCTGGTAACATATTCCTTCTGTGCTAATTATCCTGACACATATTTTATTCGATTGTTTGTAGTGACCATCTAATCAATTAATTTTGTATGCTCAAAATATTTAGTAATGGTATTATGAAACTCTTGTTTAAACAGGAGTGGCTGTGGGATCTGGGTGGCAATCCTATGTCGCATACATAAACTTGGGTTGCTATTACCTCCTTGGAGTGCCGTTTGGGTTTTTGCTGGGGTGGGGATTCCACCAAGGAGTTTTGTTAAGTAATTGTGTGTTATTAAAGGAGGAAAAGAATTGGCAATTAAAAAAAAAAGAGAAAAATGATTTTCCACCGGTTCTATTGGTGGTAGGCCCCATGTATATGTTTGGTGGGACAGACCCGATGCGACTGTATAGCACTAAGGACCTTGATTAAAATGTGACTCAAAAATTAATTAAATAAATAAGTGCAGAGTCTGTTACAAAGTTCTGTAGTAAATTAAAAGAGCACACAATGTTAAGTTTTTTTAATATATATAAATATATATATATATATATATATCAATATTGACTCTTGTAGTAATTCTAAATATTCTTATATAAATTGATAAAATTAGGGAATTTGGGTTGGTATGATCTTTGGTGGGATAGCAGTTCAGACCTTGATCTTAACTATTATTACCATTCGATGTGACTGGGAAAAAGAGGTATGTATTCCTCTAGAAGTTAAGCAGGTTCTTAATTTTTCTTTCGTAAATTCACATAATTCTCATTTTTCTCTTATAATGATTTGGGTAAATTTACAGGCAGAGAAAGCACGCAGGCACGTAACGAAGTGGGCTGAAGCAAACCAAGAAGAGTAACATATGTTAATCTCAAGGCAAACCATACCTGACATGAGAATCTATGGATTTACGAGTCACTCATGATGCAGGCTTTCATGCCTTCGTCAGGTTCTCCGTAATTTGATTGGCGTAAACGTGGCATCTATTTGTATTATTCACTTCTCTTTATGCCCCTTCAATTTGCATTTAAAATTGTTTGCAAATTACAGTTTTTGATCAACTCTTGCTCTGGAATCACCTACCAAATTCTTTATCATATGGCTCAAATAATATATGAATAAAGATATAGAAAAGAGGACATAAGGATAACAATTTAGACAAGTCAACGCATCTTTAATGGTTCGAGTAGAATTTTGGTTTGATAACTAAGTACTTGATAATTTTACTGATAGAATCCAAGTAGTCAAGTTAAGGGTTTTTCTTAAAAGACCTGAACACTTGTTTCATGTAAAGATCCGTAAATTTCACGATGTTATAATTAGAGTGAAGTCATTAGTATACAATACCGTTAAGTGTTATGAGGATATTATTAGAAGTCAGTTTAAGATCAGGAGATCTTTCATCTTAAAGTCAAAGATGAATGGTGTTTATCAACAAAAACATTAGATTAAATAGATTAGAATTTCAAGTATAAGTTGTAATGACCCAATTTCCCAAGCTATTACTTAATTTCTCTTTGCTTAAACTTAAACTTAATCTTGCTTATGAAAATACAAAATATTTTTTTTCTTTTTAACATAGTGAAAATAACTAATTATATTACTTAGTCTTTCAGTAACATTTTATAAAATATTTTATTGCTTATAATTACAAACCATTTACTTATACATTCATGCAAAAGCAGTGCTAGCTTACTATTAGACCACGACATGCTATCAAAATAATACATCATCAAAAAACGAAATTAAAACTTACAACGGTATCCATAACCCATCATCGTATTTGTCCTACCACTATGCCCAGCTCATCACTATTCAAACCGACCTCTTAGCAAGATTTCCTAGAGCATGTGGTTCTAGATAAGCTTTCACTCAGCAAGTCAAAACACATCTCACAGAACATTTTACAAGATTGTAACAGTAATGCAATCCATGATTTCATTTATGCTTGCTTATAAACATCTTCATAATTTATCTTTTATTTTGGGCCCAAGTGGTCGTATTAACACTACAAGAAATTTTTGACTACACGACCTTTATTTAACGACTGTTTCCTAAAAACCGTCATGGTAAGGCGAGAAAAGCTGTAACGCCTCGAAATTAATTTAATGTTATTGTAATGTAAAATGATGAATTAGTGTGCCATAATTAATGTTTCAACATTAATTTGATTATTTGGTTAAATTTTGAATTTTATGTTGTTTTTTTTATTTAATAAATTCTAATGATTCCTTTATTATTTTAAAATGTTGTTTTGAGTTTTAAAACACAATCAGTTGTAAAATGTTAAAAAATATTCCGTTTTACAAAACCGTGGGTGGCACATGATTTTCGCGCAGTAAAACTGACCACCGTTTCTCTCTATTTATTCTCTCACTCACTCTCTTCCTCTCACCGTCTCTGATCTCTCTCTCTCTCACACCCGTGAGTTTCTCTCACTCTCTCCCTCTTGGTTTCTCTAATTCTCTCTCATTTCTCTCTCAAATTTTTGAATCAAAATTTGAATCCAAGCTCTGGGTTAGCAAGAGGGAAGCTCGAGAACGTGATTTGGCAACCAAGATCGTGGATTGAAACTTCGATTCGAGTTTAGTTTTTGAAATTTCTAACTTTTTCAAAATTTTTAATTTTCATACATTTTTGAAATCTAAGTTTGTTTGAACTTAGAAAACCCTTGATTGAGTTAAAGGAACTTAGAACACCTAGAATCTATGCTGGATGAAGAAAAACGGATTAAATTCAAGATTTTTCATTTTTCCTCATTTTCTCCCATTTTTGGATTTTTGGGATTTTTGTGTTTGAACTTGTTTAAATGAGTTCAAAGTGTTCTATTGTGTTTTTCTATCATCTATGATTGTTTTCATGTCTAAGATTTGAGAAAAACAGGTTAAAATCAAGATTTGGGTTTTAGGAGAACCAAAACCCGTGGCTAAAAATTTTAGGCTTTTTCAGTTCGACAGGCCAGATTCAAAGGATCGGCAGGCCGAACCTGGAAAATGTCTGGCCGACCGGACCTAATTTCCAGCAGGCCAAACTGCACAGTTCGGCAGGCCGAAGCAGGGCGTCCGACAGGCCGCAGAGCATAGGAAATTTGTGATTTTTCACCCGTTTTTACTGTTAACCCCGATTTAAATTCCAACTTTTTAAAA